>JAECUM010024660.1:0-51884 GCA_016617855.1 Megalonaias nervosa
ACAGATAAAAATATATATATATATATATATATATATATATATATATATATATATATACACACATACACATACACACACACACACTCGCACTAAATGTTAATCATCCTTTAAATGATAAAACATGGATTTACTTGTTTGAACCCAACTCAGGGTGGGTTCAGAGAAATCAAACAGATATAAAAATCGCTCCATATAATCAGATGACTGTGAAGAGAATTTTATGCACATTTCAATGAAAATTGCCAATTCATCCAGGTTCCTGTGCCTGACTCTGCTGTGGACTTTTTTGTGCCTCCATAAAGTTACCTGAAGTTGTGAAGAGTTGACAGAGGAGTCAGATACCCTGTACCAGGAAAGACCAAACCAAACCACACAGTCACACACTGAGGTGTCCATCTACTTCATAACAATGCACTGGCAGATAAATCCGCCATTATGACAGACTAGATGAAGGAGTACAGCAACCAAACTTTGCTACATATTACACTGATTTAGCTCAATGCTAGTTTTGACTGAATCCCATTATCAAAGATTCGCTGATGGGCGAGGAGTCTGAAAGAAACCATGCAGTTGGAAGTGCATTTGTCCTGTGTATGAACAACATACCAAAAAAGTGAATACAAAATACATTTAAAAATTTGATGATCAGATTGACAAAGTGTGTAGAGGTACATGGGGAGTACATTTAGGGGATACACTTTTATACTGTTCACTAATCAAGTACTGCACAGTGCATTAATATTCAGTTGTATGGCACACTAAAATTCAGTTGTACAGCACATTAATATTCAGTTGTACAGCACACTAATGTTCAGTTGTACATCACATTAATCTTCAGTTGTACGGTACACTAATATTCAGTTGTGCAGCACACTAATTTTCAGTTGTACATCACATTAATCTTCAGTTGTACAGCACACTAATACTCAGTTGTACAGCACACTAATATTCTGTTGTACAGCACACAAATATTCAGAACTTTGTCATGCAGTATACAGAACGTATTAGATAAGGAAAAAGTAAATTCCATTTTTCATTTATATTCTCTCCAAGGAGGAATAATTTGGAGTCTGTATATGGGAAAGGATATTTTTTTTTTTCATTTTTGTTGGCTTTATGTGCACTTTTAACACATGAAAGCCAAGAGCATCTCTCAAGAGTGAAAATGAGGCAGCTAACCAAGACATGGCCAGGCAGATTTAAAAACCTACAACCCTTGGATTACAAGTCTGTCACTCTACCAACTTGGCTACCATGGTACCCAGGAAAGGACAGAGAAGGTTGATAAAAATCATACTAAATCAGTAGCAGAAATAGAAAGAAATCACCATCAGTAACATAAAATTAATTATAAGTAAATAGGTAACAAACTTGGATGTTTAATACAGAGGGACAGAGAGGATATCTTTAAGTAAGGGTAGTGGATGATGGGAAACTATGCTACCATGGCACCATGCAAGAAAATCGGGACATAACTGTACAAGCATCACCTGTCAGTACAAACCAAAGTGGACAGATCCTGTACAAATATGAACAATTTAAAAAAAAAAATTAAACAACATGCATATAGTCGGTATGAAAAAGCAAATCTTTCCTTTTTCCCTTAAATTTTGTTTATATGTTAATGATAATTGAGTAACTTGTACTTAGTTTGATTAAATAAAATACCATACACAAAGGATAAAACATGTACGATAAATGCAACACAAAACATGCATCCATGAAAAGGATGAAAATATATAGATATAGAACAAGGATCACTCTTAAAATTATTATGGGTGATAAAACCAGCAATATGGTGTAATATGCCTGAGGAAGAGAGTACATGCCTGTTTGAATATGCTTTGGGGCTGCAGACAGAAAGAACAGAATACTGGAAACAGGGAATCCAAACCAGCTTATCCCTTCTAAACTAAGATGAACCCCGTTCATAATTATTTTTTCCAAAATCTTTTTGTTTTTTAGTTTTCTTAAAATATACTCACACAATGCAGAACATGGATGTGGGAGGTTGCAGGTTCGAACCCTGGCTGAGTCATACCAAAGACTTATAAAAATGGTACTTACAGCTGTCTCACTAGGCACTCAGCATTAAGAGGTTAGTGTTAGGACTGGTTGGCCTGGTGTCAGGATGATGTGACTGGGTGGGACATCATGCTGCATGCTACATGATGCCCCAGTGCTAGACATGATCACTATAAACTGCCACACTGAAGACATTGTAACAATATGATTAAAATTTTTAAAAGCTACATTAAAAATCAAAATCTCACACACACACACACACACACACACACACACACACAGAGTGCAGAACAAGAGGGTCCAGATACAGATGTAAATGAAAGCCTTTTGACTTTTGAACAAAGGACTGGATTGGTCACAATGGGCCTATTCAGGTTTTCTTATAGCTAGGAGTCTGGAGATGTCCACACAGATAAAGAAGAAGATTGATGAAGTGTTTAGTTAAGTTTTATGATCAAAGTTTGGTATGATCTAGAAGCAGTCATGAAATTTAATAAAGATTGAAATTGTAAGAATCACAATTAAATATTCTGCTTGCATGCATAATCGGGTCATATTGTCAGAGAATGTAGTTTGAGCCACCATCATTGCAGTTTAATTTTGTCCCTCAAAATGTGTAGGTTCTGTTCAGAATGGACAATCTATGCTAGGTAAATCAGAAATTGTCAAATTTTGTAATTTAGATCTCTTTAGTCAAGCTTCTGTTTATTTTGTCATAATAACCAGTGACTCCTTGACTTTTGTTTCGTAAAAGTAGGAAAACGTTTCTAAAATTGAGAGGAATGTAAAATCCATGTAAGCTGTACTTGTTTACAGAACAATTGGGACAAGTACTTTGTTCATATCAAGCGAATGTAGCAAAAACTGAAGACTATGCCTCATTTCTAAATAAAATAAGTGTCCCTTTCCATTAGCATTAAAAAAACATAATCATGCGTGTTGGAATTTATTACATGTCTTACTATTAGTATGCATAAAGGTTTCAGAGTTATGATTTATCCCCCTGAAACATTGGGTGAATGGGGGTAGCTATAATGCTATTTTATGCGGTGTTTTAGTTCAAGGTTACTGCATCAAAAATCCATCAATGTTTTGTATACTGACACTAAATTTTGGAGGCTAATGTATGTAGAATGAGATTCTGAAAACCTTATGTTTATCTTTATTCAGGAGTCGGAGAGGAGGAGGTGCTCCACTTTCACCACAGAATACAGAAGGTCCACAAAAGTCCAGTGCCAGTGTGGTAGATAAAAGATCCCAGTGGGAGCAGTCAGTCAACTGATTTATAAAGAATTTGACCGGAGATTCTGAAATAGCTGAAATCAGCCAATCATTTTATACACAATATTGTCATGCTTGCACTATCAAATGACAGTGTATTAATGGCGCGACATTTTTACTGCCATCCTGTACATACAAGAGAATCAGGAAGGTTTTTAATTTTAACATTGATGATAAGCAGAGAATCCATATCTTTAATTATTATGATTTTCCCAATGTAAATTTTTTGCATGATCAAAGATGATACATGTACATGTAACGGTTTCTCATAATTATGTTACAAGATAAAAGTTTCACATTTTAACTTAGTTGTGAGAATAAGAAAAACTACCATGTCAAAATATTACAGTGGTCCCTCACAATATTACAGTATACAGTGGTCCCTTACAATAATAGAGGCATAAAAGTGCTCCTCATTATATGTAATGTTGCCTTGATTCTGAGGTATGTTCAGTATCAAACTAAATTCATCCCAGAATGACCATACCCATGTTATATGAGAGAATGTTCTATACTGAGGTTCATTATAGTGAGGGACCACAATGTAGTAGTATATAGAAGTGCATATATGGAGAGCCCAGATTCAGTGATGGTTCATGTAAAATGAGAATGATCCACAAAAACATACAAACATAACTGCAAAGAATTGTTCAGAGAAAAAGAAAAAGTACACCAAACAAGAATCGTGTTTAAACATTTTTGAGCATTTTTATACCATCACTGCAAATATGGAATAAATTTACATATTTCACAGGTGAGATCCACACTTAATGACATGTAGTTATACATAAATGCAGTTATAAATAAATATCTTACATGTACATAATTTCTTAGATAAATAAATATTGCCAGTACTGTTATTAGAAACAAAGTATGAATGCTTTGAGATTTAAAAAATGAAAGAGTGATTTTCAGCTTACCGGTATATACCTAAAAATATTATTTTTGAAAATTGTATTCTTGCAGATCATGTACTTAAAATGTAGATTTTATTGGTAAGATTTCTTTTTTAGATAATAGAAAAACTTGTAAAATAAAATAATGATTCAACAGTAAGTGGACACTAACCTATATTACATACCCTTCCTTCAGCAGTTCTCTTTAATACTTGGTAGGAATATCCTTAATAGCAAACTACATACAAAGATCTAATTTTACTCTTGTTATTTGTCCTTTTCTTAATTCATTTTCTTTCATAATGGTTTTACAAGTTTTTCTCTTGTGATGTTTCACATAAATGTCTAGGATTTTAAAAAAAAAATTACAACTTTAGATTTATGGAAGAGCTTGTACAATGCTTTTTACTATAATTTGGATTACTATCAAGTTATTTCTCATGGATTTCACACAGTATCCGTAAACACATCTCTTATTAGTGACAGGGTGCACATTCAATGAAATTGCTTTTCACAGGTCCATTCTTTGAAACAATACAATCCAATGATATAGGTGATTTCCACAATGCAAAGACGTTTTTGCTTTATTGCAATTTTCTTTCTATATGCCAGTATCATCAGCAAACTCATATTATTTGACTTTCTTTATGATGTAACTTTATGAATATTGTGATAATATGGCTTTTTTCTATTCACTTTTACAAACTGTACGGTACAGCTCAAGTGAGTTTTGTAAACTTCATACATCATGGTTGGGGACTTAATCCCCTCCGCTTTCGCTCCACGATAATGCTCTCCGACGGAGCACTGAATACCTACTAATCACCACCACACCTCAGATTACTGATGCACATTTGAACAACCAATAAATGAAGACAACCCTTGGAAAAACTGAGACATCAATAGCAAGTTACAATCAGAAACCATTTCAGGAATCTTTAATCTTTATTTGAATGACATATTTAGACAATAAAAATAATAATTTCAGAAGTCTTGTATATTCAGTACATTTATAAAGGCTGATCAACTTCTTTTGCAATAAATTTACCCTTTTACTTTATTCAAAGAAATCAGAACAAACTTAAGCATGGACTTGATGAGAGGTACACCTTGTTCAGCTTCTCTTGAACAGTGTAAATTTATCCTACTGTTTAAGCATGAAAAGTAATCCTCTGAGGTATGGACAGTTAAATTCCAGGTGGCAAGCACTTCTGTCAATAAACAACAACACAAGAAGCAGAAAACACTGAATTTACACTTAAATGCAAACATGTCCTTAAGCAGTAAGGCCCAGTCATGAGGCTGAATGTACATCTACAAACTATGAGATAGTTAAATTCTGACTGCATGATTATTGTAAGAATTTATGGGGCTATATTCTTTTTTGACTGTGATATTTAAATTGTTTTAAGTAAAAAAGAAATGGCATTGTGTCATTTCTTACACTACAAACCAGAACAAAACAATTGTTTTAAAGCATTTACAGCCCACCCCACCCTTTAGGAAATGGTCTCTCGCTAATAAAGACTTTTTTAGCAGATGTTCAGCAGAAATCAAGGCAGTGACCATTGTAAACATTGTCATAAAATATTAGCCTCAGAAGACGTCAATTTCAGCATGGGAAAGGTGCTTTTCTATCACATGAAACCATCTGACTTGTTACATTGTATTGAACAGCTCAAATTATGGTCTGGTCATTAATAATGGAAGTTTGATAATTATTCCTTATTAATCTGACCTCTGTACTGTTGGAATGAAAAATAATGTGGAAAATTGTCCAATTATGATGTTCAGAGATATTAATTTCAACAAATTTAGGACATTCTACATGGATGTCTCCACATGTATCCTATTATTTGCTCATTTTTGTAAGGAGAAAATACAAAAAAACAATTTTACCATCATTTGAAAAAATAATCACATATGGAAATTACATGACAATAACCTAATTACAGCATATCTAATTCTTACAGTTCTTTTATGCAGATAATAAAGTGTACAAACTCCTGTTTTTGACTGTTGGAGCTTTTGGCTGTTGACACAAAAACGTGAAAACTAAATTTGCTGTAATGTCCAATACAGTATGAATTTTTTACCTCATATGAAACTTTCCTAATTTCAGTTTTTATATTTATAGATTTATAACTGATCAAATTTTTCCGTTCAAATTCTAATGATTGCCTTAAAATTTCAACATATTGTGCATCAAGAAAGTAAAGTTTGGTTAGCAATTAGAACGCATTATAGTGTTATTTTTTAAACTAATGTTGGTGAAAAATTAGTCAAAACATACTCAGAATCATGAAAAACGTTCTCAGCAGGAACATATCTTTGTACCAGATAGAAAAGTTTGATAAGGACACAGTTAATACCTTATAAAATGAACATGATTCAGCATATTTTTCATGACAATCAAATTATTAAAACTATATGGAGTAATTATGTTACTAGTTCTAGAGCAGATGTCAAGAGGGCTCTGACTCTTTGGCAATTATATAAGCAGAGCCACTGTGAAACAAGTTTTATGTAATGCAGAGTTTGCCAGTGCACAACCAAGATAATGGACAAGTTGAAATGCATTGAATTCCACAACATTCTTGCAACAAATATAATGCACCAGATGAAAATTTGATACTGGATGTTTTGATTAGTTCACAAGTTCTTTCTGTCCCAGACTTTTCTTTTACGAGAATCACACAGTGAAATAGCTTGTGGGTTGTACAGTATGATTAATCAGAAAGTAAGCAAACTGGTCCCAAAAGAGATAAGGATGTAGATAAATCTGTGCATCTCTCTCTCTCTGAACCTCATTAGAGCATGTTTACAGGGTTTTATACAAGCTCATTTTATCAAGACCACATCTACCCCACAGCAGTCATCTGCAATGACTGCAAGAAAGTATGAGGTGCAGAGCTATTTTCCGAAAACTGCCATTGAAACTCCGTCAGGACACATGGAGAAATTGTGGAGGGTTTTTTCTTAATCTTCTCCACTTGCTCTCTCTCTCTCCACCCCCACTACAATGCATGGGGTTTCAAAAAATTGCATGAGCTGTACTGTATATTAACCAGAATCTTAGGTTACAATAGATAATATGTAATACTTAAATAATGGCACTGTTGAAAGAGTAAGGAAAAATTAAATATGAAGAAAACTGATAGGAACTGTTATCAAATTACTGTTTCACTGTTTACACAATCTTGCCTATGTTATTCTGCCACTTTCATTAAGTGTTGTGTATAAGTAATGAAGTAATTTGTGTTAATACATTTATACAGTTTACCTGTTGCCTTATTTTCTGTATTTTCATATTGCACTGTATGAATTGCTGAAGAGCTTCAAAACTTAAACATCTTCTGCCAGTCCATTTTTTGGAAACCAGATCCTCTAAATCATAACATTTTTGTGAACATGATGTTAAGGTTGGAAGCCTTATTATGCTAGTGTCAACCATGTTTAATAATTTAGATATTGCTAGCAAAAATACTTCATATAAGTACAGTGTATAGTTGTCAGACCATTTGCAACATGCAAATTTGAGAGGTGTATGTATTTATGAATGGAAATAGAATGATTTTGTTAAGTTGTGTAATACATGGCTACATTTTGTAGTATTTTATCTTTTTTTTCAGTTTTGAATTATGGACTGTACATCTTTTATGCATATTTTTCATGGAGGGAATACACACACACGTGTGTGTGTGTGCGTGCATGCGCGCACACACATTCTTCATTTGAAATCTATTTGATATATTTTCTTTTGATGGATTGAATGCTATTGCAACAGAGGGTTTTCATTTATTGCTTATGCCATTGTTGGACAAACCATGTTTTTTTACAAAAATTGAAATCTTCTAATATTTGTGATGAATATAACACATGTAGATGAAGGTTACAAAACAAATTATATCATATTTGTTAAGAAGCATATAACATCTAAAGAATTTATAAGAATGTAGACTAATATGTTTGCTCACTTGTAGAAAATGTGCATGTTATAATTATAGTTTAGATACTAAATGCATGATTCATAATTTACAAAATATGTATTGCCAGTGTTTGTTTTGCATGCATGTTTTTTAAATTTACAGTTTGGATACATGGTTTCATGATTCACTTTGCATAAAATTACAGTGCTCTCCCTTTATGATTCTGTTTATGGGACTTTTAAAAAAAAGACATCCATTACAAACGAGGCAAAACTTAAAGTGTATATTTAAGTGTAACCACATTGTTTTTGATTATCAGAACTAAAATTAAGTAATAAATCAAGTGGCACCAATAAACAAAATTTAACCACTTTAATGAGATCCATGACCATACCCACATTACAGAAGAGGCAGTGGTATAGTGTGAAAATTTATAGTGAGGGACCGCTGTGCATACATTAGGGCAGCTTAAGCCATGAGGGACATGATAATTGTCACTGCTTTGTTTGAACAATTGAAATGAAAAAAGGCTAGCCTGTAAGTCTACTTTAGTCACAATATTAGACAAGTTTTAATTTTCTTCTTCAATAATATTCCCAGAATTTTAGTGCAACTTGGTTTGCATTTGCCCAGAACAAACTGAGATGTAAAGTCATGCTTAGTATGGTATTAAAACGGTAAGCAATTTTGATCTTGTTACCTGAATATATGGAATTTAACATACTTGATACCGTTAATGGATTAATCAGTCGCAACAACAAATTAATTCCCCTGAATTAGCAGGAAAGGGATTTCTTTTGTTAAATATTGGATGGAATACCATAAAAATGACAAATGACACATTGAGGCCAAAATGGTTTCAACCAACAAAAATCTTTTGGAAGATCAGAGATCTGAGAGTGTAGTAGATTTAATTGAGTTTTTTTGACAGCTATTTTAAACAGTATATATACATTCATATTGTAACAGTATTTACCATTATCCAAGACTGTATGCTTCTTGGATGGTGGAGAAAATGCACAAGTGTGAAATTTGCTTGTCACTTCAAATGTTTTTTTTATCAATGCCATTTTTTTGTATGCTTGTTTATTTTGCTTTACTCAAGATATTCTTTTGTTACCTCAGGTGTTCAAGTGTTTACCTTCATGCATTGTGTACCTATGGAAGTAGCAGCAGTAGCTTAGTGCTTTGCATATCTGACCAAGCCAGGTTGGCTACCAAGGTACCTGTCTAGGCAAAAAACTTTACACCACTTGACTTGGCACAGTGTAGCCTTTCACGAGTTGATATATACCATTAAACATTTGTCAATCCTTTGGTCACATCTTTAAGCTTTGGCCTGCCAAAATAAATAATGGGTACATAGTCATGGAGACAACAGTTTTCTTGATAAACACACATCTTCCTGATTGATGCATTATGCAGAAAATCATGATAAGAAATATCCAAGGTTATTAATTATTGGCTTGGCAATTTTGTTTCATATTTCTGGATTAAGTTTCCTTATGAAATTATTTAGAGGAATGGACTGTACCATAGAAACAAAATATTTTAAATGCTGACCATAAGGTTAAGCATATTATGTTACCAATTTAATTTCTCATGCAAGTTGGACAATTTCATTTATATGGTTTGACAAGATCTTGTTACATAACTTGTAGATGGCATGCACTTAGTGTAAGGAGAAACCCTATCAGCTTGAGGTCAAAGATCATGGTCACTTCAAGAAAAAAAACAATTTCCACACAATAACTTTGTCTGTATCAAATACCTTGATTAGACTTTGTGGATGGCTTGCTTCTGGGATAAGGCATGATTTGGGGTCAAAGGCAAAGGCCAGTGACTGAAAGAAGAAAAACAGTTTCTGCAAAATAACATTAGTTCTTCATCACAGACCTGGACCAAACATTTAGGCTAGCTTAAACATTGAGTAAAGAAGGGATTTATTGATTTTGTGGTCAGAGGTCAAGGTCAGTCTGACCTAAAGCAGAAAAGTGATTTATGCAAAAAAGTTGTGATCTACATAGAAGATTATGGTATTCTTTGTTTCTGTATTCCAGTATTCTCACTAACAATTCACATATATTTCAATGATTTGTAAAGATAAAAATAAGAATATGTTTTTGTTTCAAAGCCTATATGCCATGCAATAACTATGAATTGTATTGTATTTTTATGGAATGATCAAGTTATAAATTTAGGTGTACCAGTATACAGATTTCATTTTAAGTGTAATTATAATTGAATTTTTGAATATATTTAGCTTATGGGACAATAAATATATCTTTGCAGTACATGTCTGTAAATAGTCTTTACCTTCTATTAAAGAAGGACTACTTGACTTGCAAGAAAGTTTTCTTGATGCCAGTGGGCTTGATTAGTGCCAGCAGATCAGGCTCTATGCTGCTGTTTGTTTCTAAATCACACTGGCAATTAAGCCATGTTTTTTTAACAGTAAGTTTATGTGGTTGTAGAACAAAACCTGATCTAAGTGACCTCTGTTGTGAACAACCACCTGTCATTCATTCCAGTGTATTAGTACATGGATCAAACTTTACACTACAAATGCACTGGCAAAAGTGACCACCTGCAAAATGTGACCAATAACAATGATATTTAGGCAAAACATGTTTCAACACTGCTGTGAACAACCATATTACAGAACCAGATATAAACACAACATACCACTTTGTAACCATGATTACTGAGTCTGCATTTGGAGTGAACTGAGATGCACTGAAAAAATATGAGAGAATAAGTTGAGTCTGGCTACTGGTTCTTTTCATGTTTATGCTAGAGTTGTGTACTGCAGACTACAAACCAGACTTGTGTAAGTTCTTGTCACAAGGTGCCACTGTAGTGCCAGTCAGCTAAATACTTATTACGATTAACTATTCCATCTTTAAAGGAATGGCAACCATGAATGCATATAGTTTAAAAGTTCATATTGTTTATCTGTTGTGAAAAAACACCACACAGTACCATTAAATATCACGAGAAGTCTTCTCACCCTGTTTTCACTGTAGGAATGCAAGTAATTATATTTCACAAACAAAATGAATACAGAATGAAATGTATGTATAGTAATTCTGGGTAGTTTTCTTTCTTAAACTCAGTTGAACCTCAGCCTTGAAAACTGGCCCTCCTGTATGAGACCACATTTTGTTGTCAGAAGGAGTTGTCTCTCAAGACAAGTTTTACTGTATTTGAATAATTAACAAAACTTTGGTTACCAGTTTCTGTTTTTTTAAAGCAATATATAACTTTTAAGTTTTATTTAGTACAAATAACAGCATTTGACAGTCTCTACAAGGTTTACAGTGGCAATAAGCTGCTATGTTTTGCTGTGTCACAGACTGGTTCTTTAATTCTCATTCACTTCATGATAAAATTGAAAACTTTGTTCAAGTCAAGCTGTATGTATTGAACCACTCAGAGAAAATTACACTGCAAAAATGGTCAATGATTGCCACTGTAAAACCCAGCAGAGATTTTCAGATGTTTTGTAGCACTAAACATGGCATCTACAAGTTTTTCTTAATGAATAAAAAATGGTAACCTATTAAATTTGTGCACTTTTTGTTGATCAAAAAGCAACTCTCCAGCATATTATGCTTGTTATTTTCAGCAAATAGCAGGACCAAACAACACGTAGTGCAGTGTCAGCTTTTGTTGACATATATGCATAGATATGGCATATAAAATCGTTGGAAAAATTAATTTGACCATGCATTGTGTGCAATTAAAACATGCGTTGTGACTTTAAATTTGTTCTACTTCAGTTAAAGGAGGAAATTAATATGCTTGGTTAGTGATGGACCAATTAACATTTATTTATTAAAGGTAGTACAAGGAATCCTGTCTTGGTGGGCATATCTGTTAATAGCACACTTGTTCTTAAAGGCCATTGTTTAAGCACTTGGTTTCATTTATTCCTTTGCCTGTACATAAATTGACTACTGGGTAATTGCTGTATTGTACGTAGTAACACAATTTTTTTTAACCCGACATTTTTCTTCAGAAAATTGTATCACATTATTACAGCTATTTATTTGGTTGATAGTGAAAATCTGAAGGAATTTCAATGTTGTTTGGGGTTTAATGCCATTTTTAAGTGCATGACAGGCTATACATTGTGTTCAGTATAACAAGTGGATGAAGAGCACAGGAGAGCTAATGCCAAGGTTTTTCCGAAACCCACATTTTAACAAGTGGAATTTAGATTAAAAATTAAACACTGAATTTGTACAAGTCATGTTATGTTGTGCTAAATTGTCCAGGTGTTTAACAATTAGTGCATCAGTCTTAACTAAGCACAACAGGTGTTCTTATGTAATGGATTATTTGTTAGCATTATGTCCAGGTGTCTAACAATTAGTACATCTTACTCTTGGACCAGTCAAGCACAACATGTGTCATTTTGTAATGGATTTTTTGTTATCATGGACAAAAGATTAGTTAGTGGCCCAAAGAATTTCAAATAAAGAAAAATTTACTGACAGCTAGTGGTAGTGGTAGAAAGGTAGAGCTTGAGGATACCCATTCACAAATCACCAGTACTCATGGTCCTTAAGAGACAGGTTTCACCATTTAGATTTTTACAGCACTGCCTCCTGATCTGATCAAATACAGCTTCTTCTGTCAGGTACAGTGCCTTTAAATACTGCCTGAGAATTATTAACAACCATGAAATTGCATGTTTTCCCATTAAAAACACCTTTGTATAGTTTGTACATTAATCACTAGTTAAAGCAACATGGCATATACCATTAGGCTTTTGGTGCATTGTTATATGGCTGCAAGTAATAGAAGTGCAATTAGCTTGGTTTTCATGTCACATCAAGAATACATATCAAAGATGAAGTTGGCTATTTTGCATATTTTATACTAATGCATTAACTTTGTAAAGTGTGTAATCATTTATTACTTCAAATATTAAAGAATGATACATATAAGCAAATATATATTAAAGTTACTAAACAGAATTACCAGTTCTCTTGTATTAATTATTTTCTGTCTTTCATACATGTTGACAATCTTAACAGAGATTTAAATTTTGTCTTTTTCTGATACTCTTCATTTATTATTAATGATGAAGTATCACATTTTATGGGGGAGGGTAACAAGATCATGCATTTAAAGTGATACTAAATCATTACCAACACAGCCATCTCCCCACTCACCCCGCCCCGGAACAGCTTATTTCAGTCATGATCATGGTTACAGCAGTATTACCTGTATGTATGCTTATTCAGGCATGATACAGGATGTCAATCTTATCTATTTGTATGCACATATGCTTAATTCTTTCTTTAATTTCCTGTTTTAATGATAAATCCACTGAAGTTCTTTTCATCAATGTTTTTTTCCATCAAACATTGAAATTTGATTTTAAAAAAATGGCTGTGATTCACAATATCAAAAGGATTTAGATGACACCAATTTTAAATTGCTTCTTTGAAGTACAGTTTACTTTTACAACTCTTATATCAGAGAATACATCTTGCATAAAAAGATGAAAAAGTCATCATAAACCTTACAGTCTCTACAATTGCTTACATTTATATGATCACTAAAAATATTGAAATTGAGGTGAACTCACAACAAAAATAAGGGGGGGGGGCAATGCAGAAGACAGAGTTTCACCTTCAAATTAGGAACAAGATTTGTATGTGACAAAAAAGAAATGTTTCCTTTCTGCATAAATGCCAGGTGCCTTTAATCTTGTGGTACATAAAAATTATGCATTTTAAGTCGTGTTTCACAAGGACACACTTTAAAATGTTTTTCTCCCCCACCAAATTTATAGACGGGTTGATACAGTGTTGCTGCTTGAGCTGCAGTGGCTCAATGGTTAGCGTGTCGTGATCAAAAGTGTTGGGTTTGAATCTTACAATCAGGTCAACTCGGGTTAGCTACAGTGGTGTGTCCTGGGACAAGACACTTTACACCACTATTCTGCTCGAAATAGATTACTTGTGTTAATGTGTTGTAAAACAAACCAAACAAAATCTGGTTTTTGGTTGCCATCAGAATTGTTTTCTTAAAGGAAGAAAGTAACTGAAGCTAATGACTTGCAAGCATGAATGTAAACATATGGAAATATGTTATATACATTGCTGGTGAACACATTTTTTTTTTATTCCAGCTCAGTGGTTTAGCATAACAGACTCGTGATTTGGGTTCAAATTCTACCACATTTTCTCTAGATCCTTGGGGTCTCAAACAAACAGCCCATGCAGTCATTTCCTGCAGCCCATGACAACAACTGGAATTTGTTAAAAGTGATGCAAACATTTTCTTTACAGTAAGCCAGTTTTGATAAAAATTAGATTGTTACATGAAATTTCTTGTTTCCAACGTTTCAACTGGCTAACGTAAGAGCCACTTTCACTGTATGAAAAGGTGTCAGTGATGCAGCCCTTGGGCCAAAGAATTAAACTTCATGTGACCCTTGTGGTGATTTGAGTTTGAGACCCCTGATCTAAAGTTTTTGGATGTCTTGCATTTAAGACAAGGAAGATGCCTAATGATTTCAGAT
Organism: Megalonaias nervosa; assembly: GCA_016617855.1. Lineage (NCBI taxonomy): Eukaryota > Metazoa > Mollusca > Bivalvia > Unionida > Unionidae > Megalonaias > Megalonaias nervosa. The sequence goes on from JAECUM010024660.1 coordinate 14,673, forward strand.
TCAAAAGGTCAGCCAATATGAAAGATGGTTTTACATAAAAGTATCGTAATTAACTATTTACCACATGATGAGCAATACTAATGTTACCTTTCCATTCATATTCATAATTCTTCAAATAAATCCTTTAAAAAAAAAAATTTCTTGTCCCTTTTATTTCATATAATGTGCTTTAAGATCATAAAGAATATGTGACCTACTATTGGTGTCACATCACAGGCACATGTAGCTGAGACAAACCTAGTTTTCTCCCCTACATTTTTACTGTATAGTATATTGTTCATTTCAATGCACAGAGAATCAAATTTTGTCAATATGGAAAATAGAGCAGAACATAGAACAGCTGTCTGTCTGTGTTACAGTTAGACAATTTATGATTCTCAAGCAAAGCCCCAAACCTGCTATACCCTTTGGGGCATAAAAGACCTGATCCAAAACAAAAACAACCATGCATGAATATTATGAATGCACTACACATAGTGTCAGTAAAAACAAACTAAATTGTATGTAAGGAAATGTTGCATTTTACGAAGCACATTGCAAGATACCTTTCAGACTGTTTAAATATATTTTTAGCTCTGTTATAATGAAATATGGATGTGATTTTGTGGTCCACTGGATTTTGTTATTTAATGCAAAATTTACAGTATTTGATCAATGTACCAAAGTGCTTGTTTTTCTTACGACTGTATGCATATGTAAAGCTTCATGTCTGCAGCAACAGCATCAAGAAAATATCAGTGCTGTCCCTTGTCAAAAATGGCATAGAGATGCACCTGGCCCCGATTACACTGCCCTCCTTATAGTACATGCTGCCTTCCCTATAGGACTCTGATCAATATTCCTTGTGCTCCTTTCAGTACACTCTGTCTTCACAGTACATCCCGCCCCCCTTCTCCAACAGTGCACCATGACCTCACAGTACACCTGACCTCCTGACAGTGCATGTTGCCCTCCTAAAAGTTCACCCTGTAATCCTTACAGTCCATCAATCTATCTAAAATACAGCCCAACCTGAAACTAATTCCAAGTAAAAAAAAAAAAAGAGAACCATTCTTCCTTTCATCAGGTAGATGCATATAATTGATGGTACATGTACATAACTAAATCTAGGCAGTATGGTACCCATCCATCTTATTTTCATATGGACTTGACAAAGTTCTTTATTACAATTGTATCTAGTTACCACTGAAAGCAAGTACATGGTATCCTCAGAAAACTAAAGTACATCTTGAAGATGACCAAATGGCATTTTAATTTAGCTTTAGAGTGACTTAGGTTGTACTGTAAGGATGCTACATTGTACTCTAAGCAGGGAAGGGTGCAAAAATGCAATAAAATGCAAATGACAAGAAAGAAGTCCCATTAAACCAGTATGTCATATTTCATTGAAAAGTACTTGTTTTAGAAAATTTCATTCAAACAAAATATTTTGGAGTCACACTTACTAGTGATCTAAAATTGAACCTTCAAATTCAAAAATTATGCACTGAAAGTAAATGATACATTAATCCTATTAATATGTAGCTTGCTGTCCCAAAAATGCAAAAGAATTAGCTTTCTATCATTTAGTTAGGACTGTTCTGGTGGCCTAAGTGGTTATAGCGTCCACCTTGGATATGGGAAGTCGCGGGTTCAAACCCTGGCCAAGTCATACCAAAGACTTATACAAATGGCACTAGGAGCTGCCTTGCTTGGCGCTCAACATTAAGAGGTTAGCATTAGGACTGAATGGCCTGGTGTCAGGATAATTTGACTGGGTGGGACAAGATGCTATACGTCTGTAGTATGATGCCCCAGTGCTAGACACACTATAAACTGCCACACTGCAGACATTGTAGCAATATGACTGGAAAATTGTTAAAGCTACGTGAAAAATCCAAATCACACACACATTTAGTTGGGCCTATTTTAGAATATGATCGTAATGTTTGGACCCAGATTTTACGGGGTGATATAGAAAACATCCAGAAATGAGCACCCAACATATATCACCATGTTTGCAGCATTTTCTGTATAATCCACACAACATTTTCTCACTTTGTGATGATTCTGTAATGATTTACAAAGAATCCATCCCAACACCTCTTCTTCCATTGCCAATACCAGATGCATCACAGAGTATTTGAACAAATGAAACAAAAAGCCTGACTTGTAATCAGTCAAGAAAGAGAACAATTATTTGAAGATATAACATGCTAAGGATAAAATTACCAGCTTTAGTTTGGGTTTCAAAGTCAACTCAATCCAAGGTCAAGGACATTCTTCAGCTTAGTGTGTATGGTAGATAATATGGGACATGATTTAATCATTATAGAGCAGAAACTTTAACTGAGCAATTGTCGTTCTTCCACCATTTGGATTTTCTATATTCTTTTACATGTTGTTCAGCCATTAATTACCAACATTTGAATGCAAAAATAAATTCTTTTGCAATTAGTTCAAGGTCAAAGTATATATTGGTGTATATACTACAATGCATCCTGAACAGTGTATTCTGCCCTACTTACAATCCAGCTTACTCTTACAGTGCACCTGCCCTCTGTTCAATGCACCATGTCCTCCTTACAATGCACCCAACCCACCTTTGCAATACACACTACCCTTCTTACAATGCACCCTGCCTTCATACAATAAAAATTGTCTTCCTTATAGTACATCCTGTCCTCCTTTACAGTGCACCTTGCCCTCCTTAACATGCATCAGCCCTCCTTTACAGCATTCTGCCCTCCTTATGATACATTCTGCCTTCCTTACAATGCACCAGGCCCTCCTCAGTGCACCCAACCCACTTTACAGTGCCCCATGTCCCTTTCCAATGCACACTGTCCTCCTTACAAAGCATCCTACCCTCAGTACACACACCATGCACCATGGCCCACTTAGAATGCACACTGCCCTACTTACAACGCATCCTACTCTCGGTACACACAGTGCACCATGGTCCACTTACAGTGCAGTGTCCTCCTTACTGAACATCCTGCCCTCTTTACTATGCAACATACTCTCCTTAGAGTGCACTTTGCCCTCCTTACAATGCAATCTGCACTCCTTACAGTACACCTGGCCCTCTTTACATTCTGATGCTCTGATCACAAAACTGCCCCTTTGCAAAATCAACAACAAAAATTCAAGTTGATTTTCTAGTCAGAAATCAACATTTCCTTGAAATAAATTGCTTTATTCCACATCAGGATCTTTGTGCTTTAAAAAGAAACTGAGCGTTTGTAATTGCATTTTGTCAAAAAAGCAAGAAAATACTAGAAGCAGTTTTGTGATTTCCATCCAAACATTAAAAAGTTTTGTCCCCAAAAGAGTTTTTTTTTTAAATCCAATTTCAATTGTTCTGATAGGGAAAATATCCTGTCTCATTTGATGGGCAAGAGACAACACTGAATATTGTCCTGCGAATAAAAAGTTTAAATATGTTCTTGTTACGAGCCTAAGTCATTTGGGGTAGAAGGCTGTGACCTATACCAGGAACAAACAAATATGAAAGCGCTATTATCACTTTACTATAGTTTATCAAAAAGTGTGTGTGTGTGTGTGTGTGTGTGTGTGTGATAGTATCAAAAAGTAGGTGCTGGATAATATTGTGTGTGTTGGATAATATATCAAAAGTAGGTGCTGGATATTAATTAAAAGTGGTGTATTGCATAGTAAATAACTAATTTAAACAACAATGTTAAATTCCTGTTTGGAACAATCATCATTCCCTCGTGTCAAACACTCGTTTGAGCCTATAAACTTTTACCTAATGTAGGTCAACCACTTCTAATAACGTTACGATTTACCCTCAATGTTAAATTCCCCTTTGGGCTTATAGTGTCATCTGAATGTTTAAGTCCTGTTTGGGCCTATACATTTTTTTTATCCTATTTAACATGCGAGTCCTATATGGACCCCAATCGTCACATATCTTTACACACACACACATATATGTATAATGTCTTTATATTGTTACGAGTCTATGCTCTTAAAATAAGTAACAGAAAAGAGCAAAGACAACAAGCTTTGTAAAATTTAACAAATAATTTATTTCCCCAGAATACAAAGAGAAAAATGAGAAAATAGAACTTATGCTATTGTGAATTAAATCCAAAAATAATCTATGAATTAAAGACACAAGTCCTAGTAATAAAAGTCCTGAATAAAACTCAGTTCAAGTCCCAACGAGATCCAAAATTGAAGACAATGACGTGTCTGTTATAGTCTTATGAAGTACTGATATGTCAACAGTCTCTTGCTGAATCACAGAAATATTATTCCAGGTTTGAATTCAGTATAAATTCCAATGAATGTCTTTATCCAAGAATTTTATCAGAGCACTTTTGTATTTCCAGAGAAAATAATCACTTGAATTCAATAATTTGAAGAAAATAAAATTCAGCCCAAACTGGTCTCAACATAATACAACTTAAAAGTGCTAGGTATTAAAACACAACTGCATTTGCTTCTCTTCTTTCTGTAACTGCATTTGTTTCTCTCACTCCCCTTTCTCCAACAGCATTTTCCTATCTTTCCTCCTTATCTAATTACATTTGCATTTGTTTTTCCTCTTTCTGAAGTTCAAGCTTTCTTAACTCTAATTCCATCTTGTATTTTAATTCCTTTACTTTTATATTTGAGTCCGATACAGACTTACTGATCAAAACCAAAGCACTTTTATCCAAAACATTCTTTTCCACCAAATATTGGACCAAAATATTTTTTTTTCTTGCCTCGTTAAAGAAGCTTTAGCTTCAAAAAGACCATATTTTCAGGCAAGATGAAGCAATTCATCTTTTTCCAAACAGTCTAACTGCTCCTGGGCAGGATTTGAAATAAAGATCTCCACTTTTGATGACATTGTAAAATGCTTGCTGATTTCACTAAAGATTTCTAAAATGTGAAATAATATCTGAGATTTAAAAAACTAGGGGAATTTAAATTTCAAAAACAAAGTTTTCTGAAATATTTTAGCAAAATTTGTATCCCAAGGAGGAGCCCCCAATTTTCTGTTACGAGTTTATGCTCCTAAAATAAGTAACAGGAAAGAGTGAAGACAACAAGCTTTGTAAAATTTATCAAATAATTTATTTCCCTAGAATACAAAGTGAAAAATGAGAAAGAACTTACACTACTGCAAATTAAATAAAAAAATAATCTAAGAATTAAAGACACAAGTACTAGTAATAAAAGTCCTGAATAAAACTCAGTTCAAGCCCTGATGAGATCCAAAATTGAAGGCGACGGCGTGTCTGTTATAGTCTATGAAGTACTGATGTGTCAACAGTCTCTTGTTGAATCAGAGAAATATTATTCCACGTTTGAATTCAGTATAAATTCCAATGAATGTCTTTATCCAAGAATTTTATCAGAGCACTTTTGTATTTCCAGAGAAAATAATCACTTGAATTCAATAATTTGAAGAAAATAAAATTTAGCCCAAACTGGTCACAACATAATACACCTTAAAGTGCTAGATGTTAAAACACAACTGGTAAAATCTTCACAATCACAAGATAATATAGTTCTCTGTTTGACCTCTGGTCACAAATTGGCATTTTCTAAAAACAACCATTACCTAATGGAAAATAACTTTCTAGAATGATCTAATGAGCCTTGTTTACTTACAACACAATAACCTATTAAATTCAATTGGGAATCTCCAAAACCCTGACCCTGATCAACATGTTTGCGCTTTCTTGTTTGCCTGAATAATAATTTGGTCAAAGAGCTCATACAAATAGGGAATAATGAAGCTATTATTAGTTGTTTACATAAATGAAATTTTAAAATTTTTTTAAAAAAGTCAACCAGGTCAAACAGAAATGAACTCAATTTTGAACAAGGTCAAGTCCAGCAAACAATGTTACATTAAAATAACATGTGATGGAATAAAAAATTTTTAAAACTAACAGACAAACAATTAAATTAAATATACATAACATTGTCAGGAAAATTAATGACAACAGAGCAGACAGGATCCCTGGAAATAGCATTTATCATAGTTGTGATGCCTGGGTGTAGCATATAAAGCTTCGTAATTTTATGTATAGCAGCTGAGAAACTGCAAACATTTAATGCATACAGTAAAGCATATACTAATTAAATCAGATGCCCAAATAAGCCCAACAGCCAATTAACAACTGACCAAAAATCTGGATAAGGTTTGTTTTGTACAAATTTTTCCAGTGCTGTTGTTTGCATGTTATAAAAACAACTGTATCAACATTTCCATTATTTTTATACCTACATAGATATTTAATGGCATAAAAACATCATTTGTCAAACACTGAAAATCCTTTTTGCCAGGATGCATCCTCTCAGAATTGGTCAAATTCTTCTAAGGATTTTTTAAACTGATAAAATTGTATAAATGTTTTCCTGTGTGTAGTATCAACCACCATGGGATTGGCATAACTTCTAGAAATGTTAAAGGCCCTCATTGTATGATGCTTTCTGTTAAATTTTTGGTCAAAGTTTGCTCACAAGCTCTTTTGATGAACCTATTAAAAATTGTTATATTTTTAAATGCAGCAACATTATTTGATGGTGGATTTACATCATTTGTACAAGTGTAAAAGCCCTCACTTAATGCCAAGATACTTTCAGTTAAATTCTGTTTTGAGTGCTTTTCAAGAAGCAAAATGATTTTCTATATTAAGTCATAATGGCCACATTAAATGGCAAATCGGCACAATTTGCATAAATCTGAAATCCTTTCATGCTTGAATGTTATTTTTATCCAAAAAACCAAATTCTGAGGAGTTTGTTTCTGGGAAGTCACTTAAAATTGTTTTGTTATTTTAAGTAACTCTAGTATGATAACAGTGGTTTTGTGACTTTGCCCTCGTATCACACCCATGAGTATACATTACCTACATGTTTCCCTGCAAGAGGAAAGTCATGTGGAGTATAAGACTTTAACCTAGATCAGTAATCAACAAAACCACTATTATTATACTGCTACAAACACAGTCCACAAGGTCCATGACAATGGTTCACTGAATTCACAGTAATCACACAGTAGTGTTTTGGTATCGAAATGTCATTGAGTACTTTGTAATTCCAATGAATAATTTAAATACATGATTCCTTTAAAATTACATCTGAACACAACAGTAAATGATTCAAAAGGTGACTCATTCATTCGGAACATTGTAAACTCTTGCACTTGTGATAGAACATTTAGGATTATTTTGAATTTAATTAAAATACTATAAGTTCCTCTTAAATTTTTCACTCTGTAAAACAGAAAAATAAATTATTTATTACTATTTATAAACATGGTTTCGCTTCTTTCTGTTATTTAGTCTAAGACCAGAGTCATAGCAATAATCAACAAAATTCCTTAGCAAACTTGTACCTCTGCACAAAATTTTACCTACACCATCACAGGAAAGATTTTCTAAGTTCTAGATGAAAGACAGCAACTCCCAAAACTCAAACATATACTCCCCCAATGGAACAACAATCTGCACCCAACTCCAATTTTGCACAATGGAAGAAGCCTAAGAGAACAAGAATAAATACAAAAGAGGCTAGAACAACATGAAAGTAAAAGGAAAAAACTGGCTTTACTGGACTGTGACCTTCATGGCTCTGCAAATTGGCAGGAAACACTAGAGGGACTGGTTCATGCAGCAACAATGCACCAGAAATCATTAATCAGGCTGCATCGTTTGTCAGTGGTTTCTTCCCAATAACATCATGGACCCAGATACATCAAAGATGTATACAACACCATTAACGAATTCTGATGTACTTCTTATTTTATGTGAAATTAATGCTGCAATGCAGTGTCATTGCAAACAAAACCATGAGCATTACCTCAGTAATCATTATCTCATCAACAATTCCCTGAGTGTTATCTTAATGATTATGATCTCATCAACAAAACCCTGAGCATTAACGCAATGAACATGATCTCATCAGCAAAATCCTGAGTATTACACCAGTGACCATGATCTCATCAACAAAACCTGAGCATTACCTCGATCATCTTGATCTCATCAACAAAACCCTGAGCATTACCTTCATGAACATGATCTCATCAACAAAACCCTGAGCGTTACCTCAATAATCATGATCTCATCAACAAAACCCTGAGCATTACCTCGATCATCATGATCTCATCAACAAAACCCTCAGCATTACCTTCATGAACATCTCATCAACAAAACCCTGAACGTTACCTCAATAATCATGATTTCATCAACAAAACCCTGACCATTACCTCAGTGATCATGATCTCATCAACAAAACTCGGAGCGTTACCTCAATGATCACAATCTCATTAACAAAACCCTGAGCATTACCTTCATGAACATGATCTCAACAACAAAACCCTGAGCATTACCTCAATAATCATGATCTCATCAACAAAACCCTGAGCATTACCTCAGTGATCATGATCTCATCAACAAAACTCTGAGCGTCACCTCAATGATCATGATCTCATCAACAAAATCAGAATTACATGTGACTTTCCACACCAATCACATTGAAAATGATTGCACATTCATCAATGTTTGTTTATCACACTTGGTCCAGTCTTCGATTGTGGCCATTTGGGGGATTCCCCACAAACAACTTGTACCTGTTTTCATCTGACAGTGGCACCAGCTCGAATGTTGTTGGTCTTTCTCCAATCACTTAGGATCATAAATCAATCAACAAAGAGATTCTACATTGGATTTCCTTGGTGACCAAAGATGGTTTAAAAATTTTTATACGTGAACATGACCCTATACTCAGCATTGTCTTCATCAGATCTCAAATGTACATTGATGATATTGCACAGTTGTTGCTGATAACGGCTATTGGCTAACTGAATATATTAATAAGATTTCAGAGTACAAACAAATTCTGTATGCAGGACATTTTGGCAAGTTACACTATCATGCCAGATGCTGTCAGGATTACCACCACAACGCAAGTAATCTGACATGTGATGCCATCAGTGGTAGTTACGAAACATATAAGCCTCAACAATGCAAGCATGAAAGGGTTATATATTATTTTGGTTTGCCATGTCAGATGCACCACCCCACCACTCCCTGATCTGAGAATGGTTACTCCCATGCCTGTATATCTTCCAAATTATAATATCCAGCCAACACATTTGTTTTAATCCTATAAACCAGGAAGACACACATTAGACCCCATAAGGGAGAGAGTGACAATACAACTGTACATTAGAGACCGACCTGATATTTAAAAACAATGACAGTCATACGCAGACATGTGATACCTGTGTATCTTGTCAACTCAAGAAACTCATTTTCATGACATATTACAGAAGTGGTCTTGTTCTTCAAGAATTGTTTAAAGGCACACCAAAGGTGCTTGCAACCTTGTCTTTGTGTGCTAAATAAGTTACAATGAGACATTCATCAATGAAGCTGCATCAACAAAGTGTAGCTGATTCAGCTATTGCAAATTTGACAATGGGGAATGGATTACAGTTGTCTCGCAAATGATATTATACACAACCAATAATGCATTATCAATGGTAAAATTGAAAGATGCACCCGAACCAGTGTTTGACATGGATGTGCCTGGGTTGGTATATCACAGTACAAAAGACTATCAGTAACTGGCTACTGTCCTTGCTTAATGAAAAACTGAATTACTAGTACACATCTTGGTTTTTTTCAACCATATGAGGCCTTCTTGGAACTCGAGGGAAAACTGATACAGGCCAATAAAAATGATTACAGTGCCAATGTCAAGGTTGGAATTATTAATAGTGGCATCATGGCCTTGTTCAACAGCATGCTATTCCATGGATGGAAAGGAAGTCAAAGCTATTATCATCAATGTTGACAAAGCTACAATTTTTGGACTCACCAGATATGGCAACAATTATACGAAGTCTGCTGGGCTGTGTATGAGGTTTCACAAGGATTCATCTGATGTTGCAGATAAAAAAACGCAAATAATAGATCAGCGTATGGACTGTGAGGTGCCACCTGCCACTGTTGCTATAGAAAATTTAGCACTTTCTGATCTTAATTTTATATCCTGGATTTTTACAATGTTGAAAATTTCATGGAGGCATTGAGGTTTTCATTTGTGATTCCTTGCAGTCACATATGTAGGTTTTGCAGAGATGTTCACAAGGTTATTTTTGGGGCCAAACATACAATCATGTTAAAACAAAAGGGCACCCCAATGATGCAATTTGGCATGATGCAGGTACCTGCCAAGTTGTGTTGTCAACATTAACATTATGGATGCTTACACTAATACCTTCATTGGCCATGGAAGATCATTTTCTGTCATTTATCTGGTCTGGAACCTCATCAATGCTATCACTTTTTGCGTTCACCATAGATACCCACCAAGGAAATGATATTCAGGGACAGTTTACATGGGAAATAAGTACCCAACATGACCTCAAGGCACCAAATCACATTTTCATGGCATTTCAAAATATGGATCGAGAAAGTAGTAACATAATAGTGCTATGATATTTGACAAAGTATGAGTATCTTCAGTTTCTTTGCTGTTAAACGGTCATCAGAAACCATCAGAAGAAATTTTGCTTAACTTTGAGTCACACGTGCATGCCACAAGCTATGGTTTTACCTAGACCAACATCAAAACATTGACAGGGGTCTGCAAATTTCCCAGAATGACTTTCGTATGTTGTACTCTATTTATTTTGTTTCACTGGGACACCTGCAGCTGTTTAAGCAGTCTGTGATAGACACGTATCTTCATGCACATGTAAGTGGGCCCAATCTCGCTGACAATACCACTGCCATTCCCCAGTCACAGGTGGTTACAAATGCATTGCTGTAATTCTCTCAGGTAAGTTTCTATTTGTGGAGGGCACAGGTAGCCAAATGATGGTCCTTGATACACTTCTAGAAAATTCTTAGTTAGAACTGTAATGCTTTCAAATATTATCGTCCTTCCACGAATTTAAGGCTGGCCGTAGCTCAAAAGCAGCTTGCAAAATTAAAGAGCGCAATAGGAAATGATTGCAGGATCACATTGATCCTTTCTCCAGCATGATTAATGGGAATTATTCCCATGTGGTTGACCCAAACATAACTTAATAAGCTTAATGTTGCCAAATTTACATTAAAATTATCCAAATCAGTGGTGGCATAAAAGCAAATGACCTCTGGAATATTTCCATTCCTCACTGCCATTCCAGCACTGTTTGCAGCTGCGGCTCCAGCTGTTGCAAAAGAAGCTGCATTGGGGCCATTGGAACTAATTTGTAATAACTGAGAAAAAGGTATCTGGAGGACATATAGGAAGGAAAAGGTCTTCAATTATCCAGGCATGAGAGTCAAAGGCTCCCAAGTGGAAGTGGTCTTCATTTGTGACCTCAAAGTTGACGCGTCCATAGTCTAATTTTTAATCACTATGGCAAAATCAATCATGCATTTCTGAGGTGTCTTTTATGTGGAATGAACTTACATCGATGATTCCATGCACAAGGGAAATGGTGTCATCAATTTGGATTTAACAACAAGACTTGGAATGCATCAGGTAGCATACCAAGCAACAAGACTTGGAAAGCATCAGGCAGCATACAAAGTGACACTCAAACATGTTTTATATTTTAGACTCATATGCACTGCCACAAGAAGTTGATTTTTTAACTCTAGGTTGTAGACAAAAACCAGTTTTATTCAATACTGCCATTGCAAACTAAGCCAGAGAGTCATATATGTGGCCATCTTATTATTCAAGTGTTGCATTCACTTGAGTGTTCACCAACCACACAAATGCAAATTGATTTTACTTAGAAAGTATGCTTAATAGCATACCAAATGCCTATCAACATTTCCCGATTCTCAACTACCTGACACTGCGCCAAATTGGATCCATCAGGTATCATACCAGCAGAGTTGTTGCTGGTGTCAACCCAGGCGAGTTTTTAATTTTTGAAGACCGAACTGCAAATCTGCAAACATCTAATATAGACATTCACAATATTGTTTCAAGCTACAAGGCAATGTTGCAAATACCCTGGTAGAAATCAATGAAATAAGGGGAATCGCTGGTGTGTCAGCTGCATTTATAAAAGAGTATGTTGATACTACCAATGCTTAAATGGAGCAAAGGCTGCCGAGTTGCTATCAAGCATATCCTCATGAGCAAGCAATAAAATCCAAGAAGCCAAATTCAAGAAAAGTTTATCCAAGATGGACAGCAAAAAATGGCTGACTTGTTTTCCATTCTCTTGAAAACAGTTTTGATAAAACCTGACATCTTAAAGGTTCAAGCATCCTGATCTTACTAATTTTTTTAAACTGGAATTTATGTGTGGTGGGGCAGAATGGTAGTATCGATAAATGATCTTAGGCATCTTGGTTTGATGTTACCAATTACACATACTGACAGACCAGATGATATCGTTGCAAAACTTTTTACATTTACAGTACAAGTATCATTAGTCACCAGAGATGAAATTCAGTCAGAACGACTCAGCGTTTATCCAGACAAGTACTAAACTGTCTTTGTGTCTCATTAAAATATAAATATCATTTCACAAATAAAAAAAAAAAACGTTTTCAGAGCATTTTTTTATTCTGTTGACCACAAGTACTATTCATTATTCCATTGTGCAAATAAAACACAAGAGCACTTTGTTATTATTAAATGTTTCATACATATGACTAATTGCTGAATAAGCAATAAGTTATATGGTCCCACTTTCCCAAAACCCATTTCAATGATGTCCTTCTAAAGTGAAACTTTGTCCTGCGTGGAAATAATCCACTCGGCATGAACTGGCTTAAGGATAGACTTTTCAGATTGATCAAAATACTTGTCTCAGTGTTTCATCTTCTTTAAATGATTATTTAACACAAGACTAGAAAAGACACTTCTTTACTGTCATATGGCTGACAAGAGAGACAGTGTGTGAGCAAGTTATCATTCTAAAACATAAATGTTCAAGAACTCTTATATCAATGTTACGAATATAAAATGAACAAAATGATATTTAAACACTGAAACAAATTATTAATTCACATGCTAGTGAGAGCACATGATATATACTGTACTCCTGTTCATTTAACTGTAAAGCAATCACATGGGCCAGGACTGATAAACCTGATCGTTGCAACTTATCTGTGCAACTTATCCATTACTTCAAATATGACAGCAGCCTCATCATGATGTGATCTTAAAACATCATACTGTGCTACCACCTTCTGGTCACACTAAGGAGGAGCAAGTCATACAAAGAGTTCACATGTTTAGTCAACACACAGAGGACTCACTGGGATCATGGAGGCTCACAATGGCAGCAGATTTTACTTCAAGTTTGATGTGCTCTTACCACTGTGGCAATGAAACTGTGATGGTTGAGAAAGTGGAATTTTAATTTCAAAATTCTTGTTTACATATGTAAAAAATATACAAATTTTCTTTAGAAAAAGCTTGATTTGCAGTCTTTAGTTTGTTTTAGTACCTAATACATAACTGTCCAGAGTTTATGTTTTGAAGGTATTTTGAAGGATGCAAAAACAATAATAGCTATCCGAGTTATACCAGTGTTGGCAGCTTCTCCGATTCAGACCACTGTGTTGCTTGTATATGCGTCCAAAAGTATGTCAGACCTTTCCATTTATGCTGAACGTAAGCAATGAATAATTTACACGATCAACCTAATCACTGCAGTAGGGATTAAGCCTGTCTGCTTGAAAATGCATGGAAGTGAATACTGTTATAATTAATAGCTTAATTGCAATGCTTACATTATGCAATAAACTATTAAAATCACAATAGAAAGTGTTCAACCATGTGTATTTAATTCATTTATGGTTACAAAATAAAATGTTTATAAACTCTCCAAATTCTTTGAGAGCTAAATTTTTACTGAATGTGTCAAAATGTGTCTTTATCCGGAGGTTCATTCATGGTTCATGTTCCTGAACTAAAGACCATCTGACCTAAGACTGTAATGTGACATGGTCAAGGTGTAGAAATTAATTGTTTATGATGTCCATGTATTATTAATATTTGCATCAGCAATATATTTCATATTTTTCAAAATGTATTCAATATGAAATATATTACTGATGCAACACTAGTAAATAATGATATAAATATCGAAGCAATAAGTAGGATGTATCTGTTAAATTTATTTTTTCAAGTGTTTCTATAAATGATCAAATTTAAAGATAATGTGATTTTTTTAAGATTATTTGGTGCTATTTCATAAGAAAGATTTGTTATTATTTGTATTGAAATATTTCAGTGAAATGTTTCATACTCTATAGTCTTCAATTGGATTTATATATTTTAGCACAATATAAGTGCATGGTACAGTAACCAAGTTTTCACATTGCCTTTGCCATCTCAGAAATCTCTGTTGTATATTTTTTTATTTTATTTAAATTATGGTACTATTTAAATGTCATCTTGAAGAAAATTTCTTAATCAGCACTGACTGTCACTGTCAATGAATGCTAGCTAATGACCCAATTGATAACATACAAAATACTCCAACTGTATCATAAGAATTCATCTCCCATTTGATAACATACAAAATACCCCAACTGTATCATGAGAATTCATCTCCCATTTGATAACATACAAAATACCCCAACTGTATCATGAGAATTCATCTCCCATTTGATAACATACAAAATACCCCAACTGTATCATGAGAATTCATCTCCCATTTGATAACATACAAAATACCCCAACTGTATCATGAGAATTCATCTCCCATTTGGGTGAATATGAAGATTCTAGAACATGACATTGCCCGGTTCCACACCACTGATACTTTGCAGATACGTACTGTCCTTCAATCTTTTAAGATTGCAGCCTTAATGTCAATAATGTGAAACATGTTGCTATTGCACAGCTCAATTTTGTCAGTTTGGAGGGTGGACGATGATCCTTGAACTGGCCTGTAGAATTAAAGACTACTGCCAGATGATATCCATATGGGTCACTTTTAGAGCTGAGATTGCCAAAATGAAGCTTCTGTCACATCCCCAAGACACTAGCAAGTTAGATAAGCCCATGAGGCAGCAAAGACTCGAACCTCATGAGCTTTAATTTCATGAATGAAAATCCCAGGAGGGGACTGATAAGTTCTCCTGGTAATATATGCAATCCACAATGAATCTGTGGAAGCCGAGATCAGCCAAACCTTAAAGGGGAAGAAAAGATGATTCCTACCCTTTCTTCTCCCTTTTTGGCATCAAAGTCTAACTGGATCATCCCCAGCACAGACATGTCCCAGTCTGCAAACCTCAATCAGGAGCCAAGCAACTGATGGAAATGCTGTTTGTTTAAAACCTGATTTGCAAAGAAAAGAAAATGACTCTTAATTCTACTAAACTTTATAATTCGACAGATAGGCCATGAAACTTGGAACTTCATCACACTGAGGTTAATGAGAGCAAAACAACAGACTTGATGGTTGGTAAGGTTTCTGAAGGCAGCTTCACCCAATGGTTCATCTAGGTTCTTAATTAGAGATTGCAAGACACGAGAGATTCCATCTAGGCATTAGCGATGCAGACATCAATCTTGCCAACTTGAAACACCTGAAAAAGTCTGTTAAGTGACAGTCCATCCCAATGGCTGGACTTCTTGAACAGTTGTGTATGTTGGATAGGGCTGCCCTATAGCTCGTGATAGCAGAAACCAAGTATTGTTTCTCTTCAAAAGGGAAGAGAAGAAAAATCAGCCACTGAACAATATAAAAGGGCAGCTAAGATTAACACATTTCATACTGAACCAATCCTCAAGGATTCTCCACTTGGTTTCATAGACTTTAGACACAGATCTTTTAACTTAACTTAATAATGAACTTGGCGAGTTCCTTACATGCAAAAGTACCAGAGGGATCATCCTGAGCGATGGGAGTGGGATTCGATGCATGGATGTGGACCCCAATCAAAACCCGACTCTGATTTGCCCTCCAAATCAGATGATGGTGTTAGTCCACACTTAGGGAAATCTGAACATTCAGAAGGTCCATCTGCAGTTTCTCTTCCATGAAAAGGAGAAACTGGAGGACACTAATATAGTCTGCACTGGAGAACCAGGTCCATTGCAGAGTTCCCCAGCAGAGAAAAGGATGAATCAATGTGGTCAGCACTCTCTGCACCTCCAACATGGGCAGGATCTTCACTACTCTATCCCAAGGGACATGGAGTCATCCTGTTTATTAAGAAATTCAACCCAACATAGATGAAATCTTGAGATGGAGTAAACTCCAATTTTTCTAGGTTGGACAGAAGATTCTGCATGGTCACTATGGCCCAAAAATGAGACAGATTTAGTCTGAGGGACCCTTGCCAGCCACTGTGAATCAACCAATTAACAGAAACAGAGGATTCGGATAGCTAGTGACCTTAAATGGGCTGAATAGCCTCTCTACTCAGCCCTTCTGAAGGGCAAACAATCTCACCCAATTCAACTAGTCAAAGAACATAGCAGATCTACATATAGATGGGACATCACAAAATTGAATCCATGCCATCAACCGTTTTTCCTGACCTTGCCCTTGAAAAGAGGTTGTGCCTGGCACCTATGGGAACCAATGGAAGAAGAACCACTCTGCAAGAGAGGGAGCAATACCCTAGGGCTGCCCAACCCTTGTCCTTAGGACCAGTCTGGGAGAAGAGCCCACAAACTTCCTCCCTGAAACTTTAACCCTTCTATAGCCTAACTAAGGAAAGGGACTTCTGAAATGGGGATGTTGCTTTGACAGGGACTGTGAGGCTTTAAAGAACTTCACCTATGGACTCTGTGGTCAGTCAGGATGATTTCACTTGTTGGCTGGTTCAATGGGACAGAATCAGATGCTAAGGACCAGTGCTGCTGGTCTCTGAGATATGAGAAGCCAAGGAGGGGAAGGGCCCACTGCAAAAAGTCTGTTCCAGAGAAGCAGGCCTCAGAAGTTTCTTACTGTGCTCTATTAAGATCTTGGATGTGTCCACAGCAACATCCCTGGAGAGATGGAAAAGCTCCTCTAAAAAGGTCACGGACAAGGATAACACATGCCAAGATGTTTTCAGTGCTTTTTCCAACAAACGATGAAGGACAATTGGTGACAGAGATTCCTCCTTCAGCTGGTTAAAGGACACTGCTGAAAAGTTTTAGGCATGTGAGGCTAAGGTTACTAGTGACCTAGCCTTTTGTCCTTTATTCTAATGTTCAAGTTGAAAGGTGAGGCATATGTCATCAAGGAAATACAGAATTGAGTTGCTTCAAAATCCAAGTGGGAGCTTTAATTGGCCAGGAACAGGTATGAACCTGATAGCTAGATGCAGAGACCAAAGGTCTCATCATTGGGGGAGGGGAGGCCGTCCACCCCTGACATTGATAAGCAATGTCCTGGACCCTACTGTATCTTTGGGAAAGCACTATAATAGTAACTGAATGAGGAGCAACAAGAGATCTGACTGAGAGTAGCCCAACAAAGTCTCTCCAAGTTTTAAATAATTTTTGCATCACCACAGTCTGAAAGCTTGGGAAACAGATCAAAGGGCAAAAGATAGTAAACCTCATTTACCAGTTTGTCAAAGGACCAGATCTCATCCTCATCTGCCACCTCTACCAAGGATGGGAGGTAGCTGGGGACCCAAAATAAGGGCATGCCTGTTCTGTGCCAAACTTGTGTGAGAGACAGGACTATCAAACTCAACATCCATCTGATGCGGGGGGTAAGCACTTGGGGGTAAGAAGGACCTGAAACCATAACTCCTGATATGGAGCTATAGGACTGTCCCTACCCAGTAGCAGGCTCAGTAAGTGGAGACAAACCATCCACCCACCTGAAGCATTTGGGGAATACCATTCCCCCTCCTTTTTCATCCATGGACAAAAAAGGATGATGTAAGTTCATAACCTTTTGAATCAACCTCTCTACCATGTGCCTCAAGTCATGATGTCATGCTGTATACTGGGAAAGGGCCAAATGTTTCCAAGTTTTGGAAAGCCCCACATATCATAGGAATTTAGAGAGATTATAGGAAAGGAGAGGGGGGAATGACAAACCAATTCCCCTCTCAAGTCTGGTGTCTGTATGCTGCCTCCCAAGTCTGATATCTGTATGCTGATTGAATGGGATGAAACTGCAGTCTGGTGGTCAAAGGGTGGGGAGCTCAACCAGGTATGTGCATGGGGATTTCATGTTAACACACCTGTCCACACCCTGCTTCAATACTGTTCCTGTAAAAGAAAGCTGAAAAGAGGAGTTTCATACCAAATCTTATAAGCAACTAAAAACAAACAAGGTAATGTGCAGACTAAATCTATGTTAATATGATAATTTCAGTGAGAAGTCACCTTACTTGGTTACTTCCACAATGTTTAAATGCAAAAACAGGAAGCAATGATAAACTCAATACAGAAACAATACAAGATAATCAAATCAGCCACAATTAAATTAGCAAAAACCCAGTATGTACAATTGCTAATAAAAATGATAAAATTCAGGAAAGCTACCAGAAACCAAGATTGAAAGAGACTGTGTTTGATGACTGCATGTGATATGAAGGTGCTGTGTGACCTGCTTGACCACGTATTAAAATAGACAATTCACTAATATATATAATGTGAATTACAACGATTCATAATGAACAATAACATGAATCAAGGCGAGTCCATAGAATGCAACTGATGCAAGGATAGGGTTTTAAAGTTAACAAAATACTTATCTAGTTAGAAAAATGCACAACTATGCTGGAATCAACAAGACACCATGAAAAGGTAAAAAGAAAAATACAATGCAAAGCCATACACAATGTGTACAAAACAAATGCTAATTGCTCTCAAGAGAGCTTTAATTAACTAAGAAAAAACCTCTATCAGAGTATAATCCAAACATTTACAAAGAAAATGCACATGAGAGATAAAATAAACTTGTGTGTGTTAACCCACAAAGTGATGGCAAAGCTTCATCGATGTAAACAATGCAGACATTACAGCCATGCAACTAGGACAAGAAAGAAGGGCAGTACATATGGGCAGTGTGTGTGGGGTGTCCCAGGGGTGATCCAGTGTTCTGGAATTGTCTGGCTCACTCTAAATCTTTAAATCATATATGTAGGTAAGAAAGGTTAGTACCTCAGAAAAGTGGCTGCCTGCCATGCAAAAGACTGGTTTAATTCCCATAACAGTAAAACCTGCTAAAATAATTTTTCTGTTTATGTTTAATGCAAACTTAATGACACCTTTCATTTTCCAACAGAACTTTAACCAATTTTCATCTGAGTTTAAGTTGGGGATAATCACTGATGACTCCAAGGAGGCAGTTTGAATCCCTTTTTAATTGATAATATACATCTTAATCTCATTAAATTTATTTATATTATCATTTTAAATTGACACAGTCAGAAATAAAAATTCAATTAAAATGTAATGTCTTCTTTAATTTCTTTTCAATATGCCACTTCTGGCAAGTGCCCAAAATTTGTTAGAAATGAAAAACAACACCTCATACAAGTAATACTCATCATCTGAAAACTGGATAGGGTACAGGAAATGGCCATTATTTAATATACAGTAGTCCCCCTCTTGAACGGCCCCCCTGACCAGCGGCCACCCACTCCTTACGGCCAGAATCCGACAGCACCAATGAGTTTGTGTTCAAAAGTACCCCTCACAAAAGGTCACCCCGCTAACGTGACCAGTGGCCAGCATATTAGTGCAAAAATATAAAATTTACCCCTCACAAGTGGCCGCATTTTATTTTGTAATATGTATCCAGAACCAATTTTATTCATAATGTGTGTTAAGTAATCCAATTTCTGTTTCCCGATGTCAGGTTTTCGTCACTGAAAGAAGTGTTGGCTAAAGTACACATACCACTAAGGTTAATATTATATCATTTACGTCTCACGAGAAGCCACATTTATTCCATAAAGCTGAGAAAGACTCAAATTTTAATCCTTACAAAAAGGTAAGTACACGTAATCCAATTAGCCTTACTGCTGTGTTATCATGAGATGTCCGGTTTAGTCACTCTGATAATTGTTAAGATTACAATTATTGAACAGTAGTAACAGCTGAGAAGTGGCGGTATTGATGTACAATACACAATTCAGCGGGAAAATGGTTTGATACCCTTTATGGCTTCCCTTAGTAAGATGCTGAGCTTGTTCACTTTCATAATTAGTGGCTATTACTACTGACAATAATTGTCAAGATTACAAATCCTAACGGCCGCGAGGTGCTATTGTTCAGATCAAATCTGCGTACATATTGAAGCCGTTTTGGCTTCTCTCACTTAGTGTAAAGAAATGTAAACACAAATAGGGTACCAGACTGCGACCAATGAATCACGTGACAAGATCGCTGCCTTTAAAAAACACATGGCATTTTGTTTAAATGCAAAAAAGTTGCTTTATCAGTCTTGTAGTTGGCAACACTGATGATTACAACCAGACATAATTGTCAAGATCATAACAGGGTCAGCATAGTCTAAAAATAGATTTTTGCAGACACACAAACAGAGAAATTAGCCTTGAATAAAACAGGGTACCAGACAAAGACCGAAAAATCACGTGACAACACATTCCTTTAAGAAGAAGGCATTTCATCTGCTCTGTAAAAGTTTCAGCTGCATAATTAAATCGCATACAGTTAGCAACATCCGAATAAATCATTACCAAACATTAACATGTCTTCACGTAAATGGAGACGATTATTTTAGAAAAAAGTCGGTTATTCTACTCGACGACATCGGGTGAGGTGGGAAGGGGGAACTTGCCCAACGATTTGAGGTAGAAAAGACTCGAATAAAACAATTTTATGTTGAAATGACTCGAATAAACAACATCGTAACCGATAAGGAGGTTATTCAGCAGCAGTGGGAAAATGGAGTAAATGGAAAGAGAATTATGTATGTACCAAGATTTAAATGACGTTTTTGAATGGTTTTGCAATGTGCATGACAATAACACCCACTCGCATATCACGCTTATGCCAAGAATAAGAACTATTAATGCATATTCAGTTGAAATAAGTCTATTATTATAACAAGAAGAACCTTTTAATAATTAATGTTACTTTTAAATGAAGATATTAAATGCTTTGAAGAATGTAGCTTTCTTACTGCGTACATTACATATACTTCTCACAAAAAATTTATTCCCCCTCTGGAAAGGCCACCCGTCTTATAAGGCCACTTTCCCGGTGCAGAAGGGGTGGCTGTATAAGAGGGGGACTACTGTAATCCTTTCTACCATTCTGAAAATTAGATTTCTAAGTGTCTGTAGAGGTTTCAATGTAGATTTTCATCTATGGGCATATATACCTCATCTTGGATGACACATGATTTTTAAGAAAAACAAGTAATATATCAAATCTGTTTTCTATCTTTATATCTCTGACAGTTAAAACATAATCACAGCATTTTGATATGCTTACAATTAATGATATCAAGATGTTGTCATCAAATTCTCCCCTTGTTTCAGCTTTGCAAGTGTGTCAGCATATTGAAAATTTTCACCGTTTTCATATTCACACATGTCTAAAGCTACAACACAGCTTTCCTTCACAACCCTTTCATTGTCAGTTATGTAGTTCTTTAGGATCCTTATACATTTCTCTGAAGCAATAGATCCCAGTGCTTCTGCACACTCATGTCGTACCATTGGATTCTCATGTCTATCTTCTAAATTTTCTGACAGTTGTTTGATGCAGGCATCACTTTGGATCTGGCCCAAAACATACGCAATTTCATGTCGAAACAAAGCACTGTTACATTTCAAACCTAGAAGAGGAAAACAAAATTTTATTTAACATGGTTTCCTATGCTGTATCTTTATAAAGCATTTTTATCAAGAATTGGCAGCCACACTGGAAACAAAAAGTCTGTTGTAATATTTTTCAAAATACAGTAAACTGAGAAGTATCATAATTGAAACATTCATCCATCTTTTCTGAACCATTAATCAGAATGTGTCCTGTTTCAAGACGTCTGGTCTGCAGGGCCCTAATAAAACAAAATGAGTTTGTTAAAAGATCAGGGTATGTAATAGATGTATGATCAAACACTTATTGGCGATCATGTCAATATGAAGCTTCACCAACTCTGACTCAAATTATATAATAATAAATAAAACAAAAGTGCACGGGTTGGACAATTAGGGATTTTGTAACTCAAACAATAAAGATAATGCAGAACTGCTGACAATCAAAATTGCCTGGTCTCATCAACGTAAAACCACAAAACAAGTTAGGATATTTACTGCAGAGGCAATTGAGTCAAGTGTCTTGCCCAAGGACACACCACAGGATCTTATTTCGACTTATCTGATGGTAGAATTTGAACACCCAATGTTTTGGTCGCAAGTCCTGTATGCTAACCACTGAACCACCAGTCGCTCCTGCCACCATTAGTTGCATCTTACAAATTAAGGGAGGACACATCAGACCTATTCTACATAACAAATCCACCGGGAACAGCAATAAACTAAACTCAACAACTTACAAGTGTAAGCATTGCAGCCTCAGACACAAATGCTCCACTAATGAGACTCTGACCTACAAGCAAAACTTAAAATGTGAAATGGATGGATGGACAAACAGAGAGATAAACATATATGACTTCACCAAATTTATGGTGGGGCACAACAATACCTGTACAAATCAGTGGCACAGCTAAATATGTGTAGATTTAAGAGACTAAAAGTATTACCTTCTGCCAAAGCTAGGACTGCTTCACAAGAACCAATATTTCTTAGAGAGAAAAGAGCACGGTATCTCTGAAACATGGGTAGAAATTCATCCAGGAGATCTCTCTGCAACTTCCCAACATCCTTTACCTTGCTGGGCGGGGCAGGGTCCACTGACATATAGGGATTTTGAGACAACTCCTCCTTGCTTTCATCTTGACTCTGCAGCCACTTAATTCGATTGATAGCTAGTTCACATGTTTCTGCCACCTGTAAAAATTATTATATTAAGAAGTTTTGCCTTCTCAACTTTTGTTCCATCAAACATGTGAAAGCAGATGACACTATGCTATTGACCATTTTTTTAAAACAAAATTTCAAACAATTATTGGAATTTGTTTTTCACTATGCCATCTACACTGCTAAATCTCATCATTTTTCCATGGCACTACTCAGGTCTAACACAAATACCCAGTAACTGTATCTACATTAAATGTTTGCTACACAGGACTGAAAAAAATCTCAAAGTGCAACAAATGTAATAACTGAAGTTCTTGGTCCAGCTAGTGAAAGTTTTTAATGGGGCCATCAGGGACAAGTCAGTTTCCATCAATATACAGAAAGCAGATAATCATAAATTCCTCAGTATCAATCATGGCTTGCATGTAAAATAATCTTTCCAAGATAAATCAGTTACTTTCGTAACTAAATTGTTTCTGTAATATTTCAGAATTTTGTATGCAGGCACTACAGTTAATAGTCTTTCAAAATGCATGTTGCTTTAATGAAATAAGGATAGAACAGCAATTAAATCCTACTGCATTTTCTAATGGAAATAATTTGAACCTCTTCTTAATTCCTTCATCATTCAAAGATCAGTTATTCACATAATACAATGTGTGTGTGTGTGATTTGGATTTTTCATGCAGCTTTAACAATTTTTCAGTCATATCGCTATTATGTCTGCAGTGTGGCAGTTTACAGTGATGTCTAGCACTGGGGCATCATGCTGCAGACATGTAGCATGATGTCCCACCCAGTCACATTATCCTGACTCCAGGCCAACCAGTCCTAACACTAAACTCTTAATGCTGAGCACCAAGCGAGGAAGCTGTTAGCACCATTATTATAAGTCTTTGATATGACTCGGCCGGGGATCGAACCCACAACCTCCCACATATGAGACAGATGCTCTAACCAATAGGCCACAGGAGCGGTCACACAATATAATGATTTTTTAGTTCATAAATTAAAAATTCTTGCTTCTGCATTACAAATTCATCTGTATCTTAGACAGACAAAATAAATGCAGTTTTCCACAGATGGCAAAATAACCCACCCAAAGTTCATAACAAACCTTTCCATTACTTTAGGCCTTTAAGAAAGATTTTTAATATGCATATCTGAATGTTTTGAAATTTTTCTATAAATATATCTAAATGTGTATTTATTTCACAAACATATTCAACAACAGCATTTAAAACAAGTTATCAGATCTACTGCCACAATACACCTGCCAATGTGCACAGAACAGCTCCTGCCAATGTACATGTTACAGTTCCTAGTAACAATATACCTAGCAACATGTATAGAACAGTTCCTAGACACAATACACCTGACAACATGTATAGAATGGTTCCTAGACATAATACACCTGCCAAACTGTGTATAACAGCACCTAGCCACAACATCACACACTAAGTCAGTGGTTCCTAACCCCAAGTCGTGACCCTGATCATGGTTGTGAGGACGTTCTAGGGGTCGCCATAAATGAACAGATTGATTCTCTACTGGCCAAAATGAATTTCCAGGAAAACAAGATATTTCTTCCTTTTAACTGCCAAGTGTTGAAAGTATCTCTAATATTCTTTAACAATAATGAGATTTTAAAATTAACTGTGGTGACAGCCATATGGGATGTCAGCTTGGCACCAATTTCATTTAGGATCAAATAGAAGTCATCAGACTTTCTGTGGTGAAAATCCCATGTCAATATGACAATCCATAATGTGGGGTTGTGAAAACCCCATGTCAATATGACCATCCATAATGTGGAGTAGTGAAAACCACATGTCAATATGACCATCCATAATGTGGAGTAGTGAAAACCCCATGTCAATATATATGACCATCCATAATGTGGAGCAGTGAAAACAAGATTTTCAAGATTGCTGTTCAAGTGGTAATATTTTCATTTGGGGAAAAATGAATTGTAAATACCATGTTGATGTGGCCATCCATTTCAGAGGAACAGAGATAAGATTTTCAAGATGGCCATATTGGACATCAGATCAGCACCATCTTAATTAACCAACAACACATTATCAAGTCTTGTGGTGATAACCCCATGCTGGTACTACTTTCCATTTTGAAGGAATAATGACAAGATTTTCAAGATCGCTACCATGATAGCCATATTGGATATCAGATACGTACCATTTCCATCTGGGGCAAAACTGACATCGTAAGAAGTCTTTTGGTGAATGAACAATATCAACATAGCTAACCTTACAGAAGCAGCGATAACATGATTTTCAAGATGGCCATTATGGCATCCATATTAGCATCATTTCCATTTACAACCAATCTGACATTGTATGAGGTGTTTCAAAGAAAATCCTATGTTGATTCATTCAGAAGTATTGCTAAGATCAGCCACTATGGAAGTCTGAGCAGCACTGTTTTAATTTTGGATGAACTAGACATCATAAGAAGTCTTTGGTGAAAACCCCATGTGTATACATGATCAGTCATTCATAGTGATAACAAAATGTCCAAGATGGTCACTGTGGTGGCCATAATGGATGTTCAAGTGGCATCACTTTTCATTCTGGACCAAGCTGACAAGTAGACACTATAAGAAGTCTTCTGGTGAAAACCATGTTAATATGTTTTCTTCAGAAGGTATGGCAACAACAATATTTTCAAGATGGCAGCTACGGTGGCTATATTAGATATCGGACTGACACTGTTTTCATTCAGACCAACCTGACATTACAAGGGTTTTCATGAAAACTCCATGCTATCTATTCAGAAAGAACAGCAATAAGATTTTCAAGATGGCAACTGTGGTGGCCATATTGGATATTAGATCAGAACCAATTTCACTTAGATCCAAGCAGACCTCATACATGGTTCCCACGCTTTTCTAAAGATAAATTTCCAGGTCATTTCCAGGGTTTTTCCAGGATGAAATTAAGTTTTTCAAGGTTCACATATGACAATTAGTGAATGGAATTAAAATACATTTTAGATCATAAAATATTCATTTTCTAAATCTAAAGATGTCTCTCTTTCAAGACTCTCCAAAGCATATAAGTCAGAAAAAAAGATGATCATGTACAAACCAAAAACATATCACACGAAACAAGTTTGACTATATTCCTATAATTTGGCATGCAAAGTCATTTCAATGTACAGAATACAATTTCTGACTTGACTTTGCTGACCTGCATTATTTTGCTATGTGGAAACAACATAATGAACATAATTTTTTTTTTTTTGTTTCCTTTCAATCCTTTAAGTCTAAAGAATTCTATAGCAATATATATGCATGTTATATGAACTAAACATTTCCTATCACAGTATGCAAAAAAACCAAAAAAACAAAACAGTAAAAGCAGAGTATTAGAACCTTATATTGTAATGAAAAAAGTTTAACCCTGAATTTATGTGTGCCAATAAAATCCCAAACAAGATTTTTTAAACGACCTACAGTCCTTAAGACAATCCATCATTTAAAAAATTTACAAATTTTTTGACAAAAGACCTTCAGAATTATACATTGCTGTATAAACAAGGACTGAATCTTCTGTAAAATCAACTTGTCTTCTTGTGATTCAAAAAGCCAGTCCCCAAACCTGTATTTATACAGGGGTGCCTATCGTTTTTTAAAATATAAAACAAGTGATGACAATTTATCATTTCTCCTGTGTTCTATTCAAGATCTGAAACTGGTGCTTCAAGCTACATCTCACTGTGTAATAGTTTACCACCAAAATTCAGCTCAGAGATTCGACATTTTTGGACAATAAATTTGGCTTCAAATGAATAGCAGCCCGTTTTCTAATCCAGGTTTCCTCCGAATATTCCACCCCATTTTTCACATCTGGACATTTAGGTTTGGGTGTGGGGTCAGAGCAATTGCATATTGAAAACTTAGAATATTCTGCTACCGTGCATTAGTGGCATATGATAGTCGCTTACCAGTGAGCCCAGCAAATTTAAACGACATTATACCTGCATGATATAGATAGGAAAATGATTTATTTTCTCAGAAATGGCAAGACCTATATTCTGTATGTCTTTAATCTGCTGACAGACCAGACTCAACTACAGCATAGATGAAACCTGACCCTACGCTCGCCATTTGCATTTACTAGTCACATGACTTCACGAATCTCAAACAACTACATCGGAAGTCCAATAGTCACGTCGTATCAACAACATGCTCCATTTTAATGCTGTTGTACAAAAATTAAATTATATTAAATGAAAGTCAGATACCTTTAGCAAAAACCAGAAAGAACATATAATTCTCAATGTATTTATTTCGAGAACAACAAGAAACCTGTCGCTGTCTCAGCAATCTGGCCAGTAAGATTCATCAACCTATCACATGATCACCAATCACATAATACAACAAAACCCCGGTAGTTCTTCACGGAATAAATGTAAAGCATTTTGTGTTCTTTCATTTTTTGTGTTTTTATTACAACCAGTATACAACTTTTAATTAATGTTTTATTTTTTTCTATAACATTTGAAAATGTGGGTTGTGAGATTTGTGTACTCGTGCAACTAGCAATACAAATCCGAGTACCAGGTCAAATTTCATGAACGCCATAGTTTTGTCTTGTCTTTCAGCAGATTAAGGACATAAGGATTTTAATACTCTCAACTTCTGAGAAAATAAATAATTTTCATATCGATTTCATGCAGGTATAACTCAATTTAACAAAGAATTTAACACAGGCCATCTGGTAAGTGGCTAAGCTTTACCGCCACCATGTGTGCCTCTTGTGATGCAAGACTGGTTTTCATACCTTCCAAGTAAAGAAACAAGGATATCAAGCAGTCTGTGGTAAAAATCTGCTAGACGAATCTAATGCACTGATTCTTTGGATTGACTCAACACATGTGTACAGCAAAAGATCCATACTGCAACCTCCAAATATTCTGGTCAGAACTCAATAAATTTAACTCTGGATCAGTTCAGTTACGATTCAATTACCTGTTTCGGGCGTCAATTGGTGGTGGAAAATTCCCAGGTTTTTCCCGACTTTCATCAACATTTTAAAAATTCAAGGACTTTTCAGAGTCAGGAAAAAAAAATTCATTTCTCCCAACTTTTTCCCGATTTCCTGGTAGCATGGGAACCCTGCTCATAAGAAGTTTTCTGGTGAAAACCCTAGGTCAATATGACTTTCCCATCAGAAGAAGTAACAATAACTAAATTTTAAAGATGGCTGCTGCAGCAGCCAAACTGGATATCAGATAGGCACCATTTCATTTAGGACCAACTAGATATCATAAAGTCTTTTAGTGAAAACACCATGTTAATAAGTGAAGTCACTGAGGAAAAGTAGAGACAATAAGACTGTCAAGATGGTCATTGTGGTAGCTATATCGAGTGTCCAAGCGGTACAATTTTCATTTAGAACCAACTAGACCATGATGTTTGTGAAAAGCTTCATGGCAATCGTTCATGTAGTTCAGGAATGTTATTGATAATGAACTTGTGCTAACAGTCTTATAGATTAGAGAAAATAGACAATGGAAAACAAACTATCCCATGAGCTCTCCTGGTTTATGACCAGTAAAGCTAAAAAGTATTATGTATTCAATGTATTACTTGGGAAAGATTAGTTTTATAGATGCAATAAACAATAATATTTTGGTATGATTAAAAAATATGACACAGTGATCTTAATTTATTATTTGCTTGTTTTTTAAAATGGTGTGTAAATGTTACAACTAAATGTAGACAATAATGCCATGTACAAAGCATTAGACATCCACCCAGTGTTAAATAATCCTCAATATAGGCACTAGTAGGGTATGCTGACTCTGGGCCTTTGGTCAAGGTATCTTATCTTTAAGTCAACATACTTTGTACTAACCATTATTTTCTCATTTGCCATGACTGTGACCTATGACTGTTAGACCCCAGGCTTGTTATATTTCATGCCATCCACAAACTTTGCTCATGGAAACTGCTCTAAAACAAAAGCTATTTTGCAAAACCTATTTTCTATTAGCCAAAATAATCTTGACCTTTCACCTTTTGACCGCCAAAAACTATGCCTCTTAAATCTTAATTGCAAGCCTTTTACAAAACTTTGCTCAAGATACATGGTTTGTAACTAATGACATTATAAAGCATTTTTCTTCTTTTAGTCACAGTAACTGTGACCTTTACATGGTTGTTAAATGATACATTTGTGCAGAAATCATTTGTCTTATTCTGTCTCAGTGTCCCTGACCTCTTTTTGAACTCCAAAATCAATATGCTTTTTTCAAATGGAAGCCATCCACAAAGATTGTTCCATGTGTATGATGTAGAACTAACATTATTCTGCAGAACCATTTTTCTTCTTTCATTCAGTTTGATATCTTAACCCTAAACATGACAAACCTCTTTCTTGTCCCAAATGTAAGCCATCCACAAAGAGTGGTTACTATGGATGGTAGGGAATTGTAGGTTACTGCATTTGTGTGTGTGTGTGTGTGTGTGTGTGTGTGTGTGTGTGTGTGTGTGTGTGTGTGTCTGTGTGTGTGTCTGTGTGTGTGTGTCTGTGTGTGTCTGTGATTCAGATTTTTAATTTACCTTTAACAATTTTACAGTCATATCGCTACGATGTCTGCAGTGTGGCAGTTTATAGTAAGGTCTAGTACTGAGGTATCATGCCACAGATATGTAGCATCAAGTCCCACCCAGTTACATTATCCTGAAACCAAGGTGACCAGTCCTAACACAAGGCTCTTAATGCTGAGCACCAAGCGAGACAGCTGCTAGTAACATTTTTTCCAAGTCTTTGGTATGACTCGGCCAGGGTTCGACCCGCAATCTCCCACATCCGAGGCAGATGTTCCAACCACTCAGGCAACCAGAGCGGTTAGTACATTTGTATGGGAAAATATTAACAAGTTTTGTGACTGCACAACCATGAAGTGCAGTATTACTAAAAAAAACAACAAAATGAGTTCATATTTTCCCATACAAAAGTTAGAGTCATATTCTGAAAGAATGATCATTGATAAAACTTGATCTGGAATGGATGGATTTTGTTTTTCAGTTTGATCCAAATCAATTCTGCTTTTCTGCTTATGATGGACTGGGTTTATTGGGTCAATTCAGTGAAGTAAGGAGAATGTGATTTCAATTGGAAATGTAGTCGATATTACAGTAAAATTTCAATGTGTATCAGGTTTTCCATGAAATGGGTCATGTCATTCAGATTTGCAGAACTAAGAAAGTATATTTTCAGAAAATTCAAGATGCATAAATGCAAGTAATTTTACTATGATTCTTATTACCAGCAAAAGAAGGCATGTTTATTCCCTGTCACATGCATGCACACTGTTGGAGGGACCCCAGCTAAGACCTGTTATCATACAATGTATGTCTTCTATTGCTAGCTAAACATTCTATCAAAATAGTTAAATGGGGAAAATTGCAAAGCAGCTGTTGTGTGACAGTCTGTTTAGTCTTTAATCTTGACTTTCATTGATTTCTGTCTTGTTCAATGCAGTCATCATCTAACGCCATTCTGATTGCCATCACAATCTAAGCGTGTTACTGGGGAAAAGGAATCTGTCATCCACAGTTTCATACAAATGCTGCCCATACAAATGCAGCCACTATGTCAAGATCGTATCATGTATCTGGTAGCACGTGATTACAAAAATTGCCACAACAGATTTTCTTAAATAACAGATGCTAATGAAACAGAGGTGGAACTTACCTCAATATGTTAGTGAAAAAAATTGTTTAATATTTTCATTTAGACTATTGCAGTTCTAAGAATGGTTCTCTGTTCCAAGAAAAATATACTGGCATCCTTACAATTTAGACAGGGTACTGGTCTAATTCTAAGCTGGAAATATCATGAGATATATTGAGTACATGATTATTTCTGGATGATATATAGTTACATATCTATATATCCAGAGGTCTCGCTAGGATTTTAAAACTAGGAGTCCAGGACTCCCATTTTGGTAAAAATAGGAGTCCCACCAGCAAAAGTTGCAGTCCTCTCCCAGAAAATGTTGAACGTTGCAGATTAGAAGAACTGTTGGTTGCCACTGAGTTTAATTTCCACATTCTTTATAACAATGACTTGTACAACCATGTCAGCCTATTCTGCGTGTCTGGTAATTCTGCACAACAATAAGTCATTTCTGTGAACATTGGATCACGTGTTATTTTGGTTGAAAATCCAATTTGTGTCAAGAAGGAACGATTGCCCTTTAATTAAGGAAAGTGATATTCATAAAGTGTACAAAAATAACCCACATTTTTATTCAAAATGAGTATAAAAATGTGATTTCTAAAATGTCAACATGAAGACCCAATCTATGACCTTCTTGAACTTGTAACCCAAAACCTATTTAATATTTATCTTTTAGAATCATACAAGTAAATACATTATTTAAATGATAGAATTGTATACCTTAGAACAATGCTGTATCTTAATCCAAGTTTCTAATTTTGCAAGAAGTTGTCCCACACCTACTTTATCGACGGCTATCCAATTTGTCAACTTGCATCTCGGACGGATTCTCAAGAAAATCCCGGGCATATAGTCTGTTTATAAATTCTTTAGTAATTTTTTACCCATAAACGAGACGTTGTAAGGTAAGCACATTATATCATATTGATCGTTGTTTCTCTTCAACATAATAGCTTATTTTTTTATAAAAATAATGAACTTTTACTAATTTTTTTACAAGATCGGTTCAGTCTGCTTAATAGCTCTTGCCATTTAATGGCATTGTTACATTGAATTCTGTAAAACCAGCTATAAATTTGACCTAGATCATTGGCTGAAATCCTGATGGGAAAGGTCTAAAGTAATGTATTTCATTTCCAGAGCCTGCTGCGTAAACATTACATCTTTTCAAAGCCATGCGCAGAATAGGCAGCCATATCTCGAGTCATGAAAACATAGGGGTGGTATCCCGTTTGTCCAAAATTAGTATTATTTTGAACAACATATTCTGGTGACAATTGCCACTTTTCAATTGGTAAGCATTCCAGAATTTTATTTTCGTCAATCGGTCGAATTCGGTATGCGTTTTGCACCAATATTGGTGACCTTAGATGTGCAGAATAGCCCAACTCTGGTGTAATTCTTGTTTGTCTTTCAGGGTGAGACTGAACTGTGTCAATCCAAGTTATGGTCTTATTCCAAACACTAAGCCAGGCATCACACACTTTCTTATACTTGGCTACTATCCCATCCAAACTATCAGTTCTAGCAACTTTAGCATTCTTCTGAATCTTATTAAAATCTTTCTCAGTTTACCGTTTACTTATGCAAATCTGCAAACCACGTTTTGTCCAAGATTTCATGTGTCTTGATTTCGAGGTCATATGCACTATTTATTTGGCTACAATCAGAACTGAACACAATAATGGAAGCTAAAGTTCTGATGTACTCTTATAATAACCACATGTACATCTCCGGGTCTTTCTGCCTCTGAATTCAGTCATTGTAAATATCAGCACATCTTCCCACCCAAGCTGCTCGTCGAAGACTTTGAACTTGGCGCCAAGCTATTGCATCGCGTTCCTTTGATGTACTCTTATAAATGCAGCAGGCACATCTTGGGGTCTTTTAACCACTGAACTATGTCATTGTAAATATCAGCACAGCTAAACTGATCAATTAATCAACACATTCTCCCACTCAGTAGGTGGTTGAAGTAGGACTGGTAAGTCTTTGAATTTGCCACCCAGCTATTTGCATGCATACGGAGGACTCCTGCATGGGTGATTTTCTGCGTCCCAGATCAAAATATTTCATACAAATACTTATAATTAAGCATTTCCGACACCTCTGATATCTATATATATATATATGTGAATCAGGGAAATAGTCAGAACAAGCACAGGTGCAATCAGAAAATATCACTAGATGGAACGTATTCATTTTCATTAAAGCATCATCCAGAAAATTAGGATATATTATGACTGTTTTGCACAACTGTATCAAATTTAAAATAAAAAAGAGGCCGTTATTTTATTTGCACCACTTTTGGCGCAACAAATTTCTTTTTTTGTGAGACATGGTGTCTATTTCGTGCAAATTCTGCATGGGTGCATCCTAGCTGAAACACTGTTGTATACAAGGTGTACTACATGCACCCCTGTGTATAGAGTAGATAAACAATAGAAAACCTGTTTTACCTGTCTTTTTCCTTTTGTTTCTCAATGCGACCTTTATTGAGGAAAAATTTAAAAAATGCTGACAAATATGCAAGAAACGTGAGAGTGCTGACATTATTAAATATACATGTTGATATAAACAACCACAATAATGAGATTTTTGACAGAGAGAAGTTAATACACATGCCTTACACTGCCATTTAATTTTAGGTTGTGATGTTATTCCTTAGCACAAGGAATTATGTGTACCTTAGTTGTATATTTAAAATAAGATGGTGTACCCAAGAACCAAAAGGAAGAAAATGTTACAGATACGTAATTTAAATTAGGGAATAGACAGTGTAACACTGAGATTCAAATTAGTTGTTAGAGGGGAGACTGTTATTGAGGTAAATACTTGCTAGAAGCAGTTTTCTCTGGCAACGGTCTAGGCATATCATCCACACAGCATGGCATCCTTGAAAAAGATAACAGTTCCATATATTCCCCAAGCCAGATGCATGCATGGAGTGCATCATACTGACAATTCTCCACTTTCTGGGAGGATGTACTCACATCAAACAGATGGTGATTTTTCAGCATAAAAAAGCAATAGTGACTGACATATAATTGCTGCTGTTAAAATGAAGCATTGGGGGATGTGTGAAATAAATTATAATTATGTAATCCTTACATATTGCTTTTGCATAACTGGTGCTTTTCCAGGTGGAAAATACCCCAGCTCTATAAGAATTCATCCTTCCATTAGGGTGTGCCAGAAGATTCCTTAACACTGGATCGCCCCTGAGCCACCACAGAGAGATGCTGCCCATATTCACTGCCTATCATTCATCTTCTAGGATGCCGCCTAGCTTAGTGAGACATCAGTGCAACAGCAACTGACAAATATTACATCATTATATTAGTTTTACAAACTAATCCAGTCTGTGATAAAATTCATCACCATGTAGACCAAATTTTGAGAAGGAGTGAGCTCTGGTTTGGCAAAAGGATCAGCCTGGTCGCTCTGGGCCAAACAGTGAAACAGATTTAATCTGAGGGACTTGACTGGTCATTGTGGATTAACCAAGTGTTACAATATTGCAGGACTGGTATACCTAGTGACCTTTAATGGACTGCAACTAAACATACACTAGGTAATGTGTGGACTAAGTCTATGCTCATATGATAACTGAGAAGCCACCTTACTTGGTTCTTTATAAAATGTTTAAATGCAAAAAAGAAAGCTAAGCCAAGCTAATCTTCCTACAAAAAAACACAAGATAAGTAAACCAGGATTAAACAAAAGCAAGGGATGAAAAAAATTAGCAAAATATCAGTTGCTATGATTGCTAATAAAAAGGGTAAAATTGAGGAAAGCTACCCACAAACTGAAGGTGAAAAAAGTATGAAAATGGCACATTCACAATAATTTGTAATGAACAATAATATGAATGAAAAGTGAGTTCATAAACCTCAAATTATGCAAGGATAGGGAACATTTATGAAAATACCAACCCTAGCTTGAAAAGTGTACAACCAAATTAGAACAGTAATGCCCTGTCATGAGTGAAAACAGAACAATAAAATGCAAAGCCATATACCAATAGTACAGAACAGACAAATGCTAACAGCTCTCAAGAGAGCTTAACTTAACAGAGAAAAAAGTCAATCAGGCATATAATCCAAACATTTACAAAGACAATGCAAACAACAACAGTAATTTTGCTTGTTAACCCATGAAGCAAAGGCAAATCTACATCAACATACACAATGTTGACATTACAGCCATGCAAATGGAAACAGAATGATGGGCAATATGTATGGGCAACTTCTCTATGGGATGTCCCAGGGTCGATCCAGTGTTCTGGAATCTTCTGGTTCAACCTAATGGGTGGACGATTTTTCATCATACAGTCAGGGGTTTTTTTCCACCTGGAAAAATACCACCAATGCAATAGCAACAGATTTGGTATTACTGATATTAAAATGGATTCTCATTACACAGATATCAGACTTCTGAAGCACTTAACCAAAATCTCTATTATATTCAACTTAATATGATTTTTCCAGCCCTGTTAATGTTCAGAAAATCTGTCACCTCAGGAACAGGATCTTTAGAATACTTCTCCAACACGTCCATCACACAATTAGAACCTATTGCACCCAGTGCTTCCCCTGTAAAAAAAAAAATAAAATAAAAGATCAAATAAAATATGAAATAAAACAATGTCGAACACAAGTTACACTGTGAATACAAGGTCCATAAAAAAATGCTCATCATCATTTCCATAGCCCACTCTAGTGAGAGTCCTTTCTTGCGGGACCTCTAAGTCCAGGATTCAATTTTTTTTCTTCAAAAATGTAATCTGCAATTTTCTAAAAAACACGATTTTCAGTAATCTTAACCCAAATGTTAACTCAACAACAAAAAATACCTATATTTCTTGACCACCATGAGTAAAGTAAAACAGCATCTTCCTTCCCAGCAAAGAAACTAACACAAGAAAAATACCTGGCATTACACTGTACTATATATGTATAAATGTGAATTACTATCATATATCACAAGCATCGCATATGCAAAAAAAACACCCAAAACCAAATTCAAAATAAATATGTTAATTAGCAAACAGAGTTGGATACCTTAAGAGTTGGCCCTAAGTATTAAGGTGTGATATCACATGGGATCTATAGAAAAGTTGAAGTACTAGTGGTACATATAGAGTATCTAAAAAGAGTGCAGATTTGAACTGTTGTGAAGATACATTCATACAAACTACAGGTATTGATACTCAAACATCACCAGTCAAATGGAATTTTCATCCATTATTTTTCCTTTTTCTTGGCATCAGTGTCATTTTCATCACAAGTCCATTTCCCCAGAAATGAACAGATTTTGCCAATTCACTTTTACAACATACTTTTCTCTAACGATAAGGTAGTGCCCCATAGAAATCACATGTACTTACCAGTAGCAGTTATTATTATTATGGAATACTGATGATTTGACTATTGTTTAAATCAAACTCGGAGAAAGCCTTGATTGTTTTCATACTTTCACTTTGGTGTCATCATTAGTTTCAGTTAAACATCATTACAACAAAATAGGTTATCATTTATTTGCCAATCAGTTGCAGGTGTTTACATACACACTCAATTTAACACAGTTTTTTTGAATTACATCTGAGTAGCCTTCGGAGGTGCAATCCTTTAGACAAGGATAATTGCAATGATAAGGATGAACTGTTAATTAGTCATTAAGCTTCTTCTCTGTTTACTTATATCTAGCCTTTAGCTATTCTGTTTGGGCACAGCTGACCAAAATATGACAGGGGGAAGCATCCTGGGGGAAAATGAGGCATATCATGGGGACACCTTACAGTCCATTCAGAACTGTCATGCATATTTTGCCCTGGAAGCCCTGATCCCAGACAGCCCTGTATCCAATGTAAAAGAAAAAGAGATTTACATTACTTTCCAAAAAAAAGTTATTTAGCGATAGAATGTGGTGTGGGTGTCAATAAACAAGAACAATATATTTAGTATGAAGGTGTGGAGGTATGTTCTTATGTGCGCATGAGAAAGAGTCAACGGAATTGTGAGAAATGTGAAGTAGGGATGAGTTTAGCCCATAAGAAGACTTTTTCAATATGTGGCCAATATTTTTACTTTATTACATTATCAGAGATACTAAAGGGCCACTGAATTATTTCCACCTAATTATGGTGATTCAATAACTATTTTTATTTATCAAGTTTTGTACAAGTTTTGTAAACATATGAAAAAGTTATAATGAAGGTCCAAAATTTGTGTTAGATTTTATGAAACTGAATATGGGATAGGGAAATGGGTACAAGTATTCCTCAGATTGCTAACAAATATGACCTACTATAGCTTTCATTCTTTGTCCTAATTTAAACTTTATCTTTAATCATGTTTCACTGTTCAATCATTAGCTCTTGATTTCAATAATTTTCATGAAATTATGTGGGGTCATGTTTTTCTGAAAACTGATAAAGCAACACATTTTTTGGAGTTTAATACATTCACTCATTTCAGCTGGAGAAGTAGAATAGGAAACAGTTCAGACTTGATTGTTACCATTCTTGGATGCATTTCCATTTAAAAACAGCTTGGTTTAGTTGCAAAAGCTTGTAGCCCAGAGTAATATGTTTGTGGGTCTTAAAATTTAGTGATCACTTACCTTCAAGATATATATGTCTATTTCTT
>JAECUM010024661.1:0-65071 GCA_016617855.1 Megalonaias nervosa
TATATATGTAATATATGCTATATATATATATATATATATATATATATATATATATATATATATATATAGTAATTACATTACTGAGCTTGACCATGTGATGATAGTAAGATACTCTAATTCATATGATTAAAGATTATCCAATAAATATGATAACAAATCATTTGAAAGGACTATAACGTGTGTAAAATGGTCACATTCATGTAATAAGGGATTATAACACGAAAACCATAAACCTATCAAAGAAACACGAGGAAAAGGAATCTGTGTACAACATGTGTTACATGCACTGAAACCTACACAATATTTACTTACTTGAATGGACGGAAAAATTATGGTGGGTGTCTGTAGATCCATATATGGATCTATAAATATGCATTCCTTTCTTTTAGAAGTATCTTTTGAGTTCCAAGGGTCACTTTTCGAAACCATATTGGTTGGAGCACATACGCTTAACTAAACTATGTGACAGCATGCAAATTTTCAGTTTTGTTTCCTGCAATTTTCTGCAGAGATTACTTATGGTCAGTTTGCAATGTATTCTTTGTTTCCGCCCTGTAAACAAGTTAACGCCAAGAAAGCATTCAAATGCTTGATAATGCTGATGTCAGTGTAATTACAGAATGCAAATATGTGCAAAATCGAATTTTGATTTGGTATCATCAGTGAATATGTTCCAGATTAGAATGCCTCACATTAATATTCTTCATAAAATAAATAAAACGAATCTTAGATGACAAATTAAAATAATTGCTAAAGTAACTATTCGCGTCTGATTAATTCTTCTATTTCCATAGCCATATGTCCTAAAATGTTTGATATCTAGGGGTGATAAGCTTGTTTCTTAAGTTTGTATAACCCCATATGACGATTAATACTTTTAATTTATATATAACGTGTTTCATCTCTACGGTTCAAATAATGATTATTTGTAGAGTGCATGATTCAATACTTTTTTAACAATTGATGTTGAACAGATTTCTTTATTGATTTTTTGTCATCAACCAAAACTGAATACATTTTATGCCGTAATGAAATTAAACATTGTACTTGCCGTCCATTGAATTCATCTTTAAAATTACCTAGAACACTTTTACTATTTATATGATAAAGTTTGATCACATGGGAAATCGCTATCATACATTCAGTGGTTCTTGTTCATATCGTCAAAAAATACATTGTTTTAAATTCCAATAAAAGACTATCAGTATCCTTGTATGATAATTCAACATTTTCACCATATGTATCTCTTACGTGATTATAACAAAAGTCATGCATAATAAATTTACTCCAACTAAATACGGCTTATATACCGGTCTATTCAACAGTAATTTTGATTAAAGGCTATGAACTGTTATTAGGTTCTCAAGAAATATTTTCTTGTTACAAATCCAGGATCGGCAACTAATAATTTTATTTTATCTATTTCAGTTGGTCAAACTAATTCAAAATTAACCCTCTTTCGTAGATTTTCAAGAGTTTTTATAGGTTACTGCATTTGTTTGGGAAAGTATGAACGAGTTTTTCTGAGTAATGCTGCACTACCTATGGAGTGCAGTATTAGTCCGAAAAAACGAGTTCATATTTTCCCATACAAATGCAGTGACCGTTTTATTATAAACTCATTTTGTTTATCTACTTAAGGCTTAATAATAAAAAGAATACACTTCAAGAAACAAATTAATTGAATTTATGGTGTGTTCCAAAATAAATACACAACCGTAGATTCATCAATACTCAGTGACAATATTAATGCGCACATAGCACCACCCAGCGACCTTTGAACTTCGTCACGCGCTCAACATTGGTTGAAAAAAGTCTTGCTTTTGTCTGCTTGAAATTGAAATTTAGAGTCATATTGTGAATGAATGCGCATTGAAATAACTTTTCCAACTGGTCTGGAATGGATGGATATTGTTTTTCTGTTGATCCAACTCCATTTTGCTTTTCTTCTTGTGATAGATTGGATTTTATTAAAACAAATTTATGGATGAGTCAGCCCGTACGACGTACATGTGATTAGAGCAGTAGACTGGCATTGAATAAACCGCACCTCTGTTTCTATTCTGCCATAGATTGTTTGGAATCATAATGTGCTTTTAATTGAAAGTATCAAAAAGACGCTGTGAAATATCACATTTATTCCATTTTGAGTGCATTAAGGAAAATGTGATTTCAGTTGGAAATGTAGTTGAAATTACAATTTCGCGGTGTGTATCAAGATTTGGAAAGAATGAAAACAGGTAATGTCATTCGGATCTGCAGAACTAAGAAAGTAT
Source organism: Megalonaias nervosa (assembly GCA_016617855.1). NCBI lineage: Eukaryota > Metazoa > Mollusca > Bivalvia > Unionida > Unionidae > Megalonaias > Megalonaias nervosa. The sequence goes on from JAECUM010024661.1 coordinate 2,277, forward strand.
ATTCTGAGGAAATTCAAGATGCATAAATGTAAGTGTATGTATTGCCATTCTTATGTTCATGCCCTGTCACTTGCATCCCCAATTATGACCTGTATGGTTTCAATCGCTACTAGCATAACATTGTATCAAAAAAGTTAAAGGGGGAAAATTGCAAAGCAGCTGTTGTGTGACAGTCCATTTAGCCAGAGGAAATAATACTATTTCGTCGTCTTGGCTTATTGGCACTGATGCTCTTAGCTTCATACCAAAACCTTCAGTTACATTCTTTCTCGAATTTAGTGGTTTGACTGATTTGAAAAATGGTACGTCTCTGATAGATATGCAATATCCCTTGGCCTCAATATGCTTTTCTATGCTAATTTGATAGACCCTAGATAATACTGATAGATATGCGATATCCCTTGGCCTCAGTATGCTTTTCTATGCTAATTTGATAGACCCTAGATAATACTGATCATAGTATGAAACATTATATTTGCGTAAAATTAAGAATATGTCTCCTACATAACTCTTTAAATGATCAGAATGGTATTTTCAATTACTGCGTCTCTCGCGTTTGTTGTTGACATTGCGAATATCAAGTTCATTTGTTTGATTCTTAGGAAATCTCGTTTGAGGCTCAGTGAACTCGTCCACATCGTTAACTTTATCATGTCTACTTTCAAATTAACGAAAGAGCTTGTTTAGCTCATTCACAAACAAATCTAATCAACTAGAAGCCAAAGTGTCCAATACTAATACATCAGTGCACACTGTTTATTTACCAAGACGCACGATACTGTTTATAGATACACTTGTCGTGTAGTATGAAGACGTGTAGTATGGAAAAATACTGCACAATTGTGTGTGTGTGTGTGTGAGAGAGAGAGAGAGAGAGAGAGAGAGAGAGAGAGAGAGAGAGAGAGAGTGTGTGTGTGTGTGTGTGCGCGTGTGCGTGTGATTTGGATTTTTTAACGTAGCTTTCAAAATTTTCAGTCATATCGCTACGACGTCTTGAGTGTGGCAGTTTATAGGGATGTCTAGCACTGGGATGTCATGTCCCATGACACGTAGCATCATGTCCCACCCAGTCACATCATCCTGACACCAGGCCAATCAGTCCTAACACTAACCTCTTAATGAAAAACGTCTAGCGAGGCAGCTGTTGGTACCATTTTTATTAGTCTTTGGTATGACTCGGGCGGGGTTCGAACCCGCGACCTCCAGTATTCGAGGCGAACGCTCGAACATACTGGGCCATCTGAACGGTCGTGACATTGTAAAGTTAAAGGAGAAAAAAAGTGAGCCTATAATGATACCAAATACTGTGTTATTCATTAACTTGCGAAGAAAACAATTTTTATTAGATTGTGCTATCGGATTAGTATTAAACTGAATATATGGAGATCCTTTTTTATTTTCTTGTTTAAACTTTTGTACCATGTTTACCTTTGTTACGTTCATACCAAGGATTGTAAGTAATTTTGTATTTATGTAATGTACCATGCATTTGCTCTTCACAATCAAGAAATTTACTATCTAAATCTTGAGCTGATTTAACCTGACAGTTCTTATTTAACCATTCTTCTTTTGATTGTAAAGTTTCAGCTGTTAATGGATAACAATTATGTACATCACGTAGATTTTCAGGTAATACTAATCAGCCTACAATAAACAACCCTTTTTAGAGTTATTAGGAATGTGATCCGGTGATTTATGCACTGAACCATACTTAAAAAATTTGTATAACTGCCCATTCATAGAAATTGTTAGAATTAGAATACATAATCATCGAATTCGGTTTGTTTGTATCATAATCACTAACCACAGCAGTATTAGCTTTAGCATATCTTTTAATACCATGGAAATGCCGCCTCGCAATCGCTTTTCTAAGAAGAACTGTATATCAATACCTGTCAATTAGTTTTAAGTTAGCTGTTGGTATTCTAAGTAATGTTTCATAGGACATACCTGGGCAACTGAAATAATGGACTGGATTTAAAACATAATGTTTGAATGCCATATTTGAAGAAGTTTTAAAAGCATCAACAAGTAACAAAACATAAGTAGTTTGATAGAAGTCATCAAGGTTATTGATTTTACATGTCTTCCATACATTTTGTGCATAATCTTCATCTGACATATTGATTTACTTTGCAACGAGTAAATTGCTCTCTTTTCTGGTAGTTTGCTTTCTTCTGATATTTCAAAACTTTCAACATATTAATATGGATAAACACACTTTTTAGTTAATAATTTAATTTTATCGCTATCAGGGCATTGACTTCTTGTCTTTAAGTCCTATTTAGACCGATTAGATCATAATTTATCCAAACTGCCATTAAGTAAATGTAAATAACCAATAAATCGGTGCTGACGAATGCTAAATTCTCCGTGGTATTTGGCATGCAAGTTATTGTTTACTTTCCAACAGCTGACATTATTAAATGCCCATCATATCTCTAATATTGTGGAAAATACTGGAATTTTAGCGAAACCCCCCCCCAATTTGCCAGTAATATAGCAAGAGTAGCATCACCCCCATTTACCAGTAATATGGCAACACTAACATCACCCCCATTTACTTGTAATATGGCAACACTAGCATCACCCCCATTTACCAGTAATATGACAACATTAGCATCACTCCCATTTACCAATAATATGGCAACACTAGCATCACCCCCATTTACTAATAATATAGCAACACTAACAACAATCACATTAACTAGTAATATGGCAACACTAACATCACCCCCATGTACTGGGAATATTGCAACACTAGCATCACCCCCCAAATTTACCATTAATATAGCAACACTAACATCACCCACCCACCCCAATTCTCCAGTAATACGGGAACACTAGCATCGCCTTAATTGACCAGAAGTGTGGCAACACTAGCATCACCGCCAAAATTGACCAGCAATATGGCAACACTAGTATCACCCACAAATTGACCAGTAATATGGCACACTAATCATGGTGTAGCTCAAGAATAGGCCGATGATATTTAGTTGACCTTATGTAACCTAATCTGTTAGTTATGAGCAGGAAATATATAAATTAGAGACAGCACAGGAAGGTATGAATATATTCGCTACGAATATAGAATATGTCTGATATGAACCACATAAACAGAAAACGAGAATCGTTGTTATTTGAAACGTCCTGCTTGCTGGGCTAACGAGAAAGAATATACCCATGAATATCTGCAGAAATCCAAACATCTAAACTTCTTCTCATATATACATATGAGTAATAGGAATCTGTTAATGACATATTTAGCTAAGTTTCTTTTTAAATCATTGACAATTAGGGAAAGTCCTAAGATATCATGTCTTGATAGGCAACTCGGTATCTATTAAACTAAACTGCTATAAAAACCGACATATGATTACGATGAACCCAATACCTTTTACAAAGTGGATAATGATTTATATTTACGCGAAACATATATGTTGCATTTCAAACAGTTGCTGAACTAATGATCCCAAAAAGGACGTGATGTTTAAAAACGCTAATTTAATGCACATATTCATGTGAATAATGCGGTAGTAGTATATGGGGGCACTTTAGCGGCAATGGTACCTTAACGTTAAAACAAGGTGTTTGCACTTTGGCGACAATGGGAATTTAAGATGGTAATGGCATCTGTGGGTGAATGGGAAATGAACATTGGTGACGTCATGGGGTTTATAGGGTAAAAACTATTTATAGGGTGAAATGCATTTATAGGGACAAAGGTTAATAGGGACAAACATAGACACATAGAAACAAACAAATACACATCTAAACAAAGAAGATGGAAACACACAGAAAAGAGGACAGAGATGTTCCAAAGAAAGACTCACAGATAGAATAGAGACTCCAATAAGAAAAGTCTATTGTATGGGTACAAAACCTTTATTCAAATATATACATGGGCTTTCTGGCCTCTGCTTTGGTCTAACCACTACCATTTAATACATAAACATTTGACCATTAAACAAACCTATTTACAAGTTATTTAGTTCTTGGTTCTAGTAAAGTACTTTTTAAAATTAAAGTTCATGCCTTAAAAAAACCCCACTTCATATACAGCTTATTTACATTTCATAAAAGAATGTCATTTTCTTTCACTCTACATTAAATGTTCATTTTTAAGAAAAAGCTAAAACAAAGAAAGTAACAAACAATCAAAGAGGACAAAGTTCATATTTCTCTATTTATCAGTCACGCACGTTGTTTAAAGCTGGTCAGCTACTACTTGTGTCCCAGCGCAGATGTTTTCCATCACGTACTCCGTTTCATCTGTAGATCTGTTGGCATGTCCGTCGTGCTAGGTACACTTATCGACAAGCAGATCAATGGTGGTTATTGTCTTCTTCCCATGGGGGTACAAAGTATGCCATACGAATGGTCACTTTTCCATCGGTGATGTCAAATTTTCTCTCATCGTCTGCACGTCTGCAATAGTCCTTTATAGTTTGGAAGACGTTAACTCTGCAGGTGTACTAAACTCGAGACATGCATGAGAGTTCAAACTTTCGTGATACATAGATAGGTTCAAACGACCTTGATCATTTACTTGACACTGATGTTTGAGTTCCTCTAACAGTGAGTCAAACAAGTCCGTAATGAAACATGCTGATTCCTCGGCTGGAACATCAGACGCAAAGTCTTTAAATTTCACCGTGTAAGTGTAAGTTGTCGTCCTAAATATTCTCGAAGTCGCTGTCTGAATCATATGGATGCTAAAATACTCCCTTATGTCCACTGAATCCTTTTCCTTCTTGGACGCAATTTGCTGTGATGGTATGGTGGTGGTGAAAGAAGGCAATGATGTTTGTTCCTTCTCTTTTTTCATCTGCGTAGAGTGATTCATCTTTCTCGGCGCTTGTCCTCGTAATGAAGTGTCGTTCTTGGAAGTCGTCCCTTTTTATACTGGGTGATATCAGCGTGTCCATAAGGTAAAGTCTTGTAGTCTGGAAGTCCCACTGGTTGCACATAATTTTCCATGACGTTAGTAAATAAACAACTAAGATGTGGTACTGCATTGGTGATGTGATCGTGAGGCACAGCATCGCACTCGAGTTTTCTCTCGCTTGATACTTGCTGTGTGAAAGGATTCATCTTTCTCGCTTGGCGTTTGTAGTCACAATGAAGTATCGGTCTTGGAAGTTTTCCCCTTTATATGCTGGCTAATATCGACGTGACCGTACGGTAAAGTGAGGTGGTTGGGAAGCCGTACTCGCTTCTGGTACACGATTTGATACAGTCTTTCCAAGGGCCGACTGACGATTTGGTGTGTGGGTAAACGTACAATCTTGTGAGGTTCGTTGGTGATCACTTTAAAGTTTTCATCCTGTCCAGACTGCAAGGCTTCTTTCAATACGCCAAAGTTCATCACTCGACCGGTGCGATGATTTAGAGCCAATCCTTTCACTTTACACTCGGTGTGCACTTCTTGTTTATCCCGGTATTCGTAGTCGTAATTTTTGGGACCGCCACTAGCAAAAATTAGAATCTTGTCGTCGAGATGCTCGTCCGTCCAGGCTTCTAAACGGCCTTCTTCGATGACCGGGTGACATTGACCCAGGCGATCGATGTAGATGCAACTGTCCGTGTCAAAATACAGTGCACGATCTCCTAATTGGTGTAAAGCTTCGTACAATTTTAGCGAGCATGGGCTGTCACGTAGGCTGCAATGATGACATTTCCAAATTCGTCGGCTTCTACAAAGTCCAGTTCTTCTTCCTAACTGACTAAGATCAAGTCCTCATGAACGACGTCCACGTGTTTCATGTACTTGGTTTTGTCGTGAATCATCTGGAAGTAGCGTGAAGGTTCTGTCAAATACTCTGTCTTGGGTAAACACGGTCGTTGTGCCATTTTGCCCCACAAACAATTTAACATCACTTTGGCAAACGATCGCCTTCCTTCGTTTTTCTCCACGTGGTCTAAAGTGATGCCTTCCTGCTCCCAGCATTTCTCTTTGAATTTCTTTTGGTCTGCGGGAGTGTTACATCAGGAAGGATAGCCACTGGCTTCTTGTTTCATTTTCAAAAAGGCATCCACGTAGTCTGCGAAAATGCCGTTCTGAGTCTCGTCACCCTTGTGATAATTTTCTGTCTTGGGAAAGTGGTAAATTTCGTACACTTCTAACAATTGGTATCCCAAGTCCAGAGCTTTGAACAATTACACGATGACCCACGTTCCTGTCAAGGCGCGTTCTTCCTGGGTGTGCTGACAAAGTCGGTCTTGGTTGCACGTTTTGGCACAAGTACGACACAAGGGAAACATCAGTTTTTCTTGGCAATGGTGAGGTAAAACGGATTGGTACAAGTTCGTGGGAAGCAAGACTTTACATTTAATCATCCTTCGTATTGTCGAATGTTGTCCAGGTCGATGTGTTCCGTAAGCAAATGCGGGTGCCCTGCGGAAAAGTGGCAGTATTTGCACACATAAGGATACAGCAAACACACGTCCAAGTATTTGGTTTCTTCTCCTTTCTCCTCGTCGGCGTGGTACAGCAAACAGGTGGCATTCGCCCATCCTCCGTACAAGCTGTCCCACGGGTTCAGTGGTCCCACAAGCTTGTAACTTTCCACGATACGTTTAAACTCGGGATCGGTTTTCAAACGGTGATCGTACTCGTGTTCCCACATTTCCACCACTTGGTATCCTTGCTGTTCTAACTTCAAGCGTCGCTGACAAGTGGCCTGGTACAAGTCTTCCATGGTACGTCGTAAAAACTGATTTTTAGTGTCACGTTGAGGGTAACAGATGGGACATCCGTGAAATAAGCACCCGTTAAACTCGTACACAATCTTGGGGTTTTCTAAGTCCCAACCATCCACCGAATACGTTCCGATGGTCTTTTCGCCTCCTCCGTTTCGGGCATGTTGGATCCATTTGTCTTCCTTGTCGCACAAGTAATGTAGCCAGCGTAGGGTTTTGACCGAGTATTAACGTTTGACAAAATTGGTCGATTGAGGACTTATGTAAGCTAGGGAGTTTTCGGGCATGAATTGTTGGCGGTACACTAAGGAACACGCTTTGGCAATGGTTCAGGCTTCTTTCAAAGGTCCGATCCCTCCGTGCTTCATGAACAGTTCTCGAAATTTTCCACAGCAACGCCGTAAAATGTCCACGTCGGAACGACAATGCCTTAACATTTCATCCTGAAAGTCGAAGTGGTCCGAGGCGTGAGTGTGGTACCAAGGGTAGAAAGCTTCTCGTTGTTCGGTACGCATGTTGTCGGGGTCGTAGTAGTGAGCCTCAGGCAAATAGGGTAGAACGGCGTGTCGATTGGCTTCGGTATTGAAAAAGTGTGGAAAATAGCCTTTGGCCATTTCTGTCATTCCAAACGTTTTAGGCATTCGGCTCAAAGACATAGCCAAGTAACTCATCGAATCTTTAAACGGCACTTGTCCCACTTGGATGGAAATGATTTTGGCTCCGTTCAAAGTTACTTTAGGCCGTTCAGTACTTTATTCCGTATAGTATCTGAGAAGAAATTGTCTATCGTATCCCGAGAAATTGTGAGCCATCACCGTGGCATGGCGATGACAATCTCCGTTATGTTCGATGTCCTCTTGGCTCAATGTCTCGTCGATGGGGTCTAAGATCCATTGGGCGAAATCGGCCAACGTGTTCGGTGCAGTGAGGGCAATGACTAAAGATAGGCTCTTGGATGCGCTTCTTGCACGTTTGGTGAGCCACGCAGAAATTAGGAATGTGAATGTCGGTCTCTTGCATGCATTCGAAATCGAAAAAGATCAAATTCCCTTTCTTCTGGTCATCTTCCTCTTGATATTTGGAATGGTATTTTTGAATGTAGCATTCGTGTTCCAAGTCCACGATTTGGCGACAAATGTGACATCGTTTCTTTCCTGGACAGACGTGAGCCATGGCACTGTTGGTACGTATGCCTTGTCCACAAGTAGGGCACAATCTCAGGAGTTGACAAGCACTTTTCTGCTATAAACCTTGCGTCTTCAGATGTTGTTGGTAACAGGTTGGACTGACAAAAGTGCGCTGACAAACTGGGCAATGCACTCGTTCTTGTCCTTCGTCAAGACAGGGTTTAGGGTCCAACATCCTGAGCATTTCGATCCGGAATGCTTGTGTTGCTCTCGATTGTTATAGCCATAGTCACATTTCTCACAATAATAACTGTATCCCTGGAATCCAGTGATACTGGTAATGGTATCGAAATGTTCATCGTGATGATAGACGTGAATGTATTTTCCGTCTTTGAAATCTTTCCCTCGAAACAACAGAGGTCCACGCACTTCTTGAGGGTGTACTTTCAACGTGTAGCGTGGAGCCAAGACATCTTGCAATTTTTGCATTTCAGGAATGCCACAAGCGGTGTCTTTGGATATCCCGCTTGCTGTAACAGGAGTTCTGCTTCTTTTTGTTGTTTGACTCGGTCCGATCGTTAAATAGTTTTCCAGGCTCTTTTCCATTCTACCGTGTCGTTCTTGTCGGCATACGTTCGTCCTATGACGATGGCACGGGCTAAACACATCTTGTCTTGAGGGTTGTAAATTCGGACGAGACCTTTTGGTGCTGCGAAGGTCGTCTACCAATAACACCTTTTTGCGTCCGGTCCCTTTGGGAAGAGAAACGTGGGTCATGAACAGTGTCGCTTTTCCATCGGTGATGTGAAACTTGTCGTTGGATTGTTACACGTCTTGAATCTTGTCGATGACTTTGGAAGGTGTCAGTTCTGATGGGGTGCTAAACTCGATCCAAACGGGAGACTTTCAGACTGTCGTGATAAATGGAAAGTCTCAAGCGATCGTCTTCTTAGATTCACATTGCCGTTTCAGCATGGTTAACAAAGAATCCCACACATCGGTGATGAACTCTTCTGCTTTCTCCAGCGGTACGTCGGACTTGAAATCTTTAAACTTTACCATGTACGTGTAGGCCGTGGTTCTAAATTTTCTAGAGGAGCGTTCTTCCGTCTCTCGAATGTGGTAGTACTTTGCGGGTGATAGTGGTGACTTTTGGTTTGGAATAGGCTCTCTCGGTCTGGTCGCAGACGTGGAAGGTGTTGGTTCAGGTTCGCTCGTGTCTTCGATTTGAGCAAACACTTCTTTTCGTGTGTGAGGCGATATGTCACATCGCTGCCTCTTACCTTCTTCTTCTCTTTCAATGAAATCGTGCGATCTTTTCATCTCGACAGCTGATTCAGACATTATTTAACCAAGTTCATTCTCTTGGTATATATACCCCTCTCGACCTCTTGTTGTGACAATGACTTGGTATATTTCGCAAGGGCAAGTGAAAGTCAAACATATAGGAACCATGGTTGACTTATACCAATGACAACGGTGCGTCTTAAACACCTCATGCATCTTGACGACCCTTCGATTCGAACCCCACCACGAAAGAAAAAGTTGCAAGAAAAAAACAAAACAACAGACATTTAGTGTCATCAAGAGAGCTAGAGACTGTATTGTGCCGTTAGGACATGAACGTACTCCAGAAAACCACGCTACTCGACAACGATGTCTCCTTCTCTGTCACTTCTACTTTGTCGTTGACCACGATGTCTACCAACCCTGATTTAACACACGTTTTTCTTCATTTTATATTTTAAAAAAAAATACTAAACCCATTTTTAAAAGAACTACCCTTTTTCGACAGCAGCGACGACGTCTCCTCATGCTCTTACCCCTGTTGCTGCACCTACAAAGGTGATCTTTCCTAAGACCAAAGTATGAGACAGAGCAAGTAAGTTGTGAAGTTGAGCGGAGGTGTCTAAACAACAACTGCCAAGCCCCTATGTTCCGCTTCTGTTTGTGATAATAACTTGCGATACTCACATTTTCTGAAGTGGAAATATTTACAAGCCGTACAAAAGTTATGTGGCTCTAGCCTTTGACACTTGCACAGGCTCTTTACTTCATAAGTGTCACGAGAAAAATATCTATCCAGCTTTTACCATTTTCAAAAACACGCACACACTTGCAACGTGACTAGAATCTGTACTTCTTTATTTGTGGATATCCCACAGACTCGTCCCAGTAAGAACTGTAGGAATATCCCCTCATTTTTTCAGAAATATCAAATCTTTTATGTGTATCTTCCCTGTTCCATCCTTTATTAGTGCTTAGATATGTTCCCTAAAGACAAAAAAAGTTTTTGAACAAAATTAATTTTGAATTAAGGTTTCTCTCTGTTTATAAATTTTTTTCAAGTTGTTGGTGCATGGCAGATTACATCCAAATACCTTCTCAAAAATGGCATTGCCTTTGTTAAATTCGGTTTTGTTGGTTAGTCATCGTTAATCTTTCATTCTATTTTTTGATGTATTTCTTTTTTTATAGAAGATGTAAGATTGTTTATTGTTGTAACGGTATTTATGTTGTTTAGTCTGTTGTTGCGAAAGAAAATATCTACAGCAAAGTGCTTAAGTTTGTTCAGTTTTCTTATTTCAAGCTCTACAAAACGTACCAAGTTTGTCTTGCAAAGGGATTGAAACTTTAACTTACGTGGACGTGAAGGAAAAAATACCTTTGTTAGTACACTTTGCTGTCTTTGTGTTCATTCTAATCATGTTTGCCTTATATCTTTGTGTTTTAGAGATCATATTTCTTTTGATGTAAATACATGCATCAATGGACAGGACAGCTTGGGCTATCATCCTTGATGTTCGCTGTACTTTAGTTTATTTACTTCACACAAACCCCAAATTCACTAGTTTGAAGAAAAACTACCAGCTCAGTACTATATCATTTCTCTCTCTACCTACGCGAATGTATGTCAAAATGTCCAAGTGAGAAAATATTTTTGTTTTGGTCAGTTTCAAAACGCGAACAATAATGGTACAGTTAAGTATTTGATGTGGCAAGAAGAAATGTTACGGTACACAACACAGGATTGTAAGTTCACACTCCAGTCAGTCTGCACTGCAGTGGTAAAAATGCAAGAGCCTAGGCAAAACAATGCGTCAGTCGTTAGAAGCAATTTTATTGGCTGCACCTATTTTCTACCACCTTAGCTTCGAATCTCATTCAGTCGCGCTTCGCACAGTGACAAGATCAGACGTGTTTATCAGCGCCTGACCACTACACTACCTGCCTTGAATTTAGAACCAAACAAATGAGTCACTCATTGTACGTGACTTCATTGGCTAACCGATATTTTACACCGCCTTAGCTTCAAATTGGTTTCAGTTGTTATTCGCACAGCGAGAAGATCAGACGTGTTTTTCTGTACCTCTCCATTAGTCACTTTACAAACAACAAAACTAATGCACAAACAATCGTACCATGAGTAACTCGTGGAAATTTCAGTCCTACTGCGAAATACATATCGGCATGTTTGGATGTACTATTCTGTGAGAACTTTACATCGACGTTTTAGACAGAATGATTTTAGTAGGCTATGTTCCAATTCATTCTTGTGATATTTTACAATAGTGGTTTTTTTTCCTATAGGAGTAATTATTTCAAAGAGATGTGTGTTTTTTGAAATTTTTTAAGGAAAATATGCCATACAAACATAAGAATCGTGATAGTTTTAAAAGTAGGAATAACATTCTCTCTCCCTCCGTCCTAGTAATTTTGATTGAAATCAGATGACATCTGTTCCCGTTTGAAGATACCTCTCCAAAATTGTGATCAGTAGTCACCATAATTACGTGAACTGTTCCGTTTGGGGTTAGTAGTACCTTACAGAAACATTTAGAACGATGGCATACACTTACACGGTGAAATTACATGGTTTACATCAATGGTTGCTATTTATTTGTTTATTAAATTGTAGGGACGCACGATATTGTGTAAGCGAAAGTACGCACACAAGTGTTACTGCATTGGGTGATAGTAGAACGGGCGGTACCTTAGTCAGGAGTGTTTTGAGAGATGGGCAGACAGAATTAACATTACTGGAAGAAAGAAAGAAAGAATGGTTTAAAAAATTTTGGGTCTGTTATTTTTTGCGGTATTATAGGACAAAGGTAATTAAAACAATCACACATTCTATGTAAGAAATGATCATTGTTTTCATTCATTCATCAATTTTATTTTAAAAAAAAATAAAAAAGGTTGTGTGTTATTTATTGTCGACTGACTGCTTAACATTTTGTTATATATCCTAGATTTAAGAGATGTCCTGTGTTTCGCAGCACACGCTACCAACAATGTTGCAAAGTTTTCATAAAAATCAAAGGGCGGGAAAAAAGCAGCACCAAAACAAGCCTTGTTCTATCGACAGTCTAAACTGAGAGAAAATAAGTCGAACATTGTTATATTTTTTCTGAAAGCATGTTTTGGTTTCAGAATTCAGTTAACGGTTATACAGTGCAATGTCACTCTCGTCATTCTTGAAAAAGCCGTGTGTTTGTTGCCTTTCTGAAAAAACGGTAGATCTAATGTTAGAAATTTTTTCCGTGACACATTGCAGTGCCAACATAGGATAAAGCTAAGATACCTGAATTGCACAAGCTCAAGTCAACTCAAGATTTTATTTCATCCAACGATTTACTGATGGCAAGAGGAGCTATTGCTGATTACAGAGCAATCGCTGTTATACTCTCCGATAAAACAATGTTGCTTGAAGGTGTTGGTGGACGAATGAGAGTCATTGATGCTCCAGTAGAAAACATGTAATTAAATCGTTCACGATATTATAATGTCATATCATCACGTTAATGTTATTCTGACTCCTGGTCAGATTTAAAAGCTACAATCAGTATCAAAAAAGAATTCGGGAATAAAAATATTACTGAAATCAGCACAGCTCGCAGGTGGTCCAAGTAAACTATCACTGACAGAACGTCAACTTAGGCACTTCAATGACGCCAAACGATCAAAGACCGGTGTACGACTTGATCTTTCTGCGGGTGCCATTAGCGACATTGCCAAGACGGGTGGTATATTTCCACCTCTCGCAGCTATATCAGCGTTGATAGCCGCTGCAGCTCCAGCTATTGCAAAAGCAGCTGCAGTTGGTGCTGTTGGAACTGCCGCTGGGATGGCATTAAAGAAAGCAACAGGACAAGGAATAAAAACTTCCAAAAAAATAAAAAAGGGCAAGGTCTAAGGCTGCCAGGAACCCCTCGTTCATGGTACCGAAAAGGTCTAAGACTTCCTGGGACACTTCGTTAGACGCAAAGCGTCTCCTCCCCATGTCTAATTTTGATTTACTTGATGCTGCTGCGCGATTAAACATAAAAAACTTCACAGGTGTTTTTATGTGTGATCAAATACCAAAACAACCAAATCATGTTGAGACCGGTATCATCAATCTTTATGGACGTTCTGGTCCAGGTACTCATTGGGCTGCATACGCGATTGATCCACGTGGAATTATTTATTTTGATTCGTATGGACTGGCACCACCGAAGGAACTTTTAAAATATGTCAGCGGAGAGCAAACTCACGTATGGTAGTCAACATTACCAACTCAGACAATACCTGATCCGCCAACATGCGGCCGTGAATCACTTGCTGTAATCGATGCTATTTCAAAATCTGTCGATGCACCTCATAAAGTTGTACATACGTACACGAGATCTGTTTTAAATAATCGCTAATCGTATAATGGTTGATATTTATGGAAGATCCTCTATCAAAGACAGGAAAAAAAGACGTCATTGATTTATCGAAGTATGCTACTAGAGATGATCTCGCTGATATTATGAACCTCTCTGGAGTTGACCGGTATGAAGTTATTTTTTCAGGATAAATACGGTGTTTTAAAGATGAGTAATATTAAGTGGATCGACATAATTCGTAGAGTTCTCAGTGCTACCACAGATAATATTCCAGTATTTACTGACGGCGATAGAATCAGAGATTCAAATGTATCAATCGCAACTATCAGAAATGAAATTACACAAAATGTTGCTGATCGTTTACGATCCACCGGTGATAAAATGACAGGCTAATTCAACATCAATTCAAATAAAATCGTTGTTTTAAGAGAACCAACAAATGATGCCGCAACAAAGAAATATGTAGGTGATAAAGATACTACAATCGATAGCAAATTAAACACGTTGCGAGCCGAATACGTCGTTCACGTAAATATATTTTTAAATACTCGTAGAAACTTTCAGCGAGTTAATAAAACCGCCGAGGATTTCTTTGGACGTCCAATGGTTGTTGATATAAAACTTTCTGACATTAACACAAAACTAGAAGCTGTTATCAGTGGAATTCCTGATATCGGTAAAACAAACTAATCTGATTAAAATTCCTCACAAGCAGATTATCAACGTGGTATACACAGTATCATCAGGATCATCAACATGGTCACAGCAAAATAACACTATCAAACATACCGCGGAAGTCACTGGTGTGTATAAGCTGTGCGTGTTCAGCGCTGCAAAATTTAGGATATTTACCACATTTCCATGGCGTCATTCAACTGATAATTTTTCTGGAACCGTGTCTATTGTGTTAAATAAAGATGCCGAAGAAACGTTTATACTGGAACCATCTGATAAAAAATATAACCGCAGCGTCTTACTGGTGGTGTTTGGAATTCATTATCAGCCACATACATAATAGCACCAGTAATAGGAATTGGTGTTGCAGTTATAACCGGTGTTGCTGGTATTCTTAATATAATTGCAAAAGAGATATATACGTGTGCGGCTGATAAATTACACGATTATACAATATTGCTATCAGCGGCAACGCACGCGCATGCTAAATTATCATCGCTGATATCATCAGGGCTCAATGATGGAATAATATCAGATCAGGAATTCGCAGAAATGATTAAGGTTTACCAGGACACCTCCGGAAATCAAAACCCGCCGTCTCCGACAAAGACAGTCACCTTAATTTAAAATCAGGAAGTAAATAATAATAATGACTACACCACAAGAACTCCTCCAACAAATCGTCGCTAATACAACACCACCAACGAGCTCAACTAATCCTGAATTCGACATTATCTTTCCGACAGCAATTTCAGCCAAAGAAATAGCATTAGCACAATTGCGAGTATATCACAGCTGGCCAAATATTAGGTCAAAATCGTTCGGTAGGTTGCCCGCAAATAACTCATTAATGTTTTGTTATTAAAAAAAAACCCCGATGGAACCCCAGATTGGCAAGTTGTTGGTATTCCTACGGGTAGTTATCAGATCGATCAGATTAATGATGAGCTCCACCGCAGAATTAAATTTATCACAGAAAAAGAATCTAAAATCGCTATTACTGTCCATGAGCCAACATTATCAGCTGCGATTAAAATATCAACACCCGACTATGCCGTAGATATCTATCAATCATCGATCAGAACTGTATAAGGATGGCCAGAAGTTTCACCGGTTTATCAAGGACCACCAGAACCTAAACGATCTGATTATGTTTCAGATAAAAGAATATTTATGTCACTTCCTGAATATCGAAAAATAGCACCGTGGAGAGGGATGGAGGGGGTGTTGATAAAGGGGGAAGATAGAGAATTAAAATTTATAGAACTTGTTTATGTTGATTTTGATGGTAAAAAAATTCCTAAACGAAGAAGATTATTATATGATAATGATCGTGAAGCCCGTGGTGCATTTGTCGATGAACGGTTTATTAATTCATTCGCGAATGTAATTAAAAGTGAACATCAAAATGCGTCAACGACGCTACGGCGATTATTTCAAATTACGTACAAGAGTATCCCAACAATAATCTAAAAAATCAGATTATTGAAATGGTACAACATCTAAATCAGGTTGCATCAGACCTCGATTACGTTAATCAGGTTATTATTGCAACAGTGGTTGCTGATAAGGATCTCGTAGACGGAAAAATAACCACTCAACAATTATTTACTAAACATTATAAAATAACCGAGGCAGATATACCAAAATTTATTTTACCCGGATTTAACGACGATGAACTGAAAAAATCAGTCAACGATATCATCGATGAATACTTTCCAAAAGTCGCAGGTGCGTGGCGAAAAAAAACCCCACCGGCGATTATTCTCAAGCACAACAATGATCCATGCGGTGGAGGTCGGCATGTATCACCAGGTATCGTCGCGATCACATCAATGATCGCAGTTAATTTGGTGTGTGATGCTATTGATGGAAGTTATCAAGTAGATACTGAAAAATCCAAACAAGCACAACAAGGATATATATTATATTCATTTAGCCCCCGAAGTACCTCCTGGGGTTTTAATTGTGTCAGTGCCGGTTAATTCGGTTTATCTGCGATGTCATAATCCGTTATTATCACGGATACATTTTAAACTTACTAATCAAACAGGACACTTACTTGACCTACGTCAAGAAGTTCTGGCAATAAGTTTGTATGTACGCTCGTAGCGTCATCGTGACTGATCTCTTCTCAAATTAAATTACACGAATAAATATAATGGATGGAATAATTGCCGAGATAGAAAAACTAACCCTTGCACAACAACTGATGGTGTGTTATTATTGTCTGAACAAACTTCGCAGTAAGATTATCGATGATGTAATCGCTATAGTAAAAAATTCTGAATTAATGGAAAAAATGAAAAAAAAAAATCTGAATCAGAATAAATATTATAATATCAATCTGAATAAATATTATTATCAGAATAAATATCATAATCAGAATCTGAATCTGAATAAATATTATCAGTATTATTATCAGAATAAAACCTAAAATCTAAAATAAAAATATTTCTGAATCAGAGTAAATATTATAATCTGAATCTGAATAAATGTTATAATCTGAATAAATATTATAATCAGAATATGAATCTAAATCAGAATAAAAATAGATCATATAATCCGATTCTTATCAGGATGAAAATAGATAGTATAATCTGAATCTGAATAAATATTATATTCTGAATGAGTCACTATTATAATCCTTCTTGAATTTCGTCAGTGACTTCCACAGTGACTTCATCAGTGACTTTACGTGAACTTATAATCTTTTTTGTTTCATATACTCTGATCTAACTTTCTCAATCGCGTTTGCGAGTGAAATAAATTTTTGAATATCCTCATCATCGACATAAAGTAGAGATTGTTTCATGGCTTGTTGAAGTAACTTAATGAATCTATACTCGGCTGCTAGTGTATATCTTCCATCATATTTCCGTTCCTGTAGCACTTCAAAATCATTTATGATTTTATCAGGGTCCAACTGTTCAGATAATTCTATATCCTCATCATTTAATTTTTTAATCTCAGAAATAATTGCATGAATATTTTCGGAATTCATTATATAATAAATATTTGTTTAAAATAAAAATAAATCTGAATCTGAATCATGATAAAAATATTAAAAAAATCTGATTATATTTCTGAATAAATCTGAATCTGAATCATATAAAAATAAAAGATAAATCTGAATCAGAATTGTACGCGACACCAAAGGTATTGTAGATGCTACAATGAATGACAAACGAGCAGCGACAATTATTAATTATCTCGATGCTGCACGAAAATATATTTTTCAAAAAAATTTATCGTAGCAACAGACGAGGACACATGGATTATCCGTGACAAACGTGATCCTGTTCGCGCGTCTCGTCAGGGTCATAGTGGAGGTATTGTAATGATAAATAAAAATTCAAAACCAGGAATACTGACTGGAATTGATAGACCTTATTATGAACGAGCATATCCTGTAACGGCAGTTGTTTATGCGATATATCCACTGAATGATAAACCTAACGTCGATAAGCTTTTACCGATGAAAATTTCTCGCCTGAATTGTGTGGCTGAGCGAGTTACACAACATTTCACAAATGCGAAACGAGGAAACGGTTTAACGGATCTAAGACGTAAAAAAATAAATGAGTGTGCAGAAACAGTTAAGTATACTGGAGCGTCTATTAAATATGTTGCTGAACTGGAAAAAAATTAAGATTTCCAATAAGAGTGAAGACATTAACAGGAGAGATTTTATACGAATCGAAATATAAAAGAAATGGAACTTCGATAGAAATTATTGATCATAATGCACATGCGTGGACTTCGGATATAACAATATTTCCACAAAATCGAACTGTTAAATTCTATAGCGGCGATATGTTTGATTTTATAAGAAATATCAGTAAGAGTGACCCTGTATAAGTGTGGTTGTTTCAGAGTTCAGAATCTGTGAACAGCGATAAAAATCGCTATGATCAGTTTGTAGGGCCTAATGGAGATATTTATCGTACAGTATATCTCCACGACAAAATGAAAAATCTTGTGTTGTAATACACGAATGCCGATGAAATCGGCGCTGATGGCGGTGATGAAATTGCTGTCAAACGATTACTCAGTAATTGTTTGACCGCTCCGTCAGTTGCTGCACATGCTGCTCAGAAGAAAAATTCATGGAAACCAACACGATTGGAATTTCTTGAAGACGTGCAGCTAAGCTGCATAGAATACGGACACGGCGGATTATGGAATACGAAATACGATCACAAAGATGTTATATCGGTTGATATGGTTGCATGTTATCCCGGAAGTTTTCTTGGATGCGGAGAATGTTCTGAGTATTTCAAAAGATTTGTTCATCCAACACACGAGATGACCAGAGTTGCGATAAATGGACCCCTACCAGATTTTGACTTAACTGGATTTGCTAAAATTATGTCATTTGAGTTCACTCGGAATCTTCATCCCATTGTTTATGTTTGGTTTGGGAGA
The DNA here is from genome assembly GCA_016617855.1 of Megalonaias nervosa. Classification (NCBI taxonomy): domain Eukaryota; kingdom Metazoa; phylum Mollusca; class Bivalvia; order Unionida; family Unionidae; genus Megalonaias; species Megalonaias nervosa. The sequence goes on from JAECUM010024661.1 coordinate 20,860, forward strand.
CATTTTCAGAAAAATGTTGGGTTCCAATAGTTTTAGTTAGATATATGATTGATACGAGAATTTTGGTGTCATCGACATTCAGTGAAGCAATTATATCATATCGTCTGCAGAAACAAGTTTGGTTACAAGAGCAGAAGATGAAAATCCTGATATAACTGATTACGAAAATAAACTCGCAAAGGATCTCAGCAGAAAAATAATTGGTAAATTTACCCAAGGTGGATCGTATGATCACAAACGACATTATTGTAGACTAGTCATCGATGATGCTGAACTCGATTTTATAATTGCCGATGCAACCGAAAGAAACATTTTTATAAGCAGAGAAAATGCTTATTTATCTGATGGAACTAAATTAGGTACAATCGTGAGCTACACTGATGGTGAATCACCGCGGTTTACTCATTTAAGATATTCGATGCTTGCGTATGTTTCGATAAATTTATTATCGATGATAAACAGATTTTCTGATACCGCGGTTAGAGTCGCAACAGATTCATTTTATATCAATAAAAAATACACAGAATCACTGAAACAGTTAAAAATTTCCAATGGCGCTTATTGTGGATCGTGGAGAATAAAGCGAGAGCAAATTCTTGATTATTCTGTATCAGCCGATTACAGACCAGAGGAAATATTTTATAAAAATAATCGTTTATCGGAATTATCATCGGCTCCATCTGTGTTTGATCCTGTAACCCGTCATAAGACTGTTTATTTCAACGGGTGAGGCGGTTCTGGTAAAACAACACGTGCGATTGAATTATTAAATAAATCCGCCGATATGATTGTTTTGACATCCGCACGAGAAATGAACGAACGTGGAGTTAATTCGTGTACATATCACAGTTTTTCTTTCGATGGAAGGGAGATACGTGGACTCCTGAGCGAATGGGTGAGAGATATATTCCTAAGGTTATTATTTGGGATGAGATCTGTACGGTATCGTTGGAGGTATTAAAAATATTTCTGGATTGGTTGTTAACGAGAAATACTGCGATTATCATGTGTGGTGATCATGGTCAACCACCACCTTTTGTAGATTATTATGAGGAGATAACTGATGATCATGGAGCTATTGATGAACCACTGAAAGAATTTAAAAGATTGATCAGACTGCAACCAGATAGAATTCAGTGTAAGACAATGCGTGAAATAATTTCAGAAACTCCGATGAATGATTTTTGGAATTTATGGAAGCCCACTGATTTGACAGTCGCAAGTCGGACGATAGTTCGTGATACACTTCAGGAGAAATTATTTCTGTTATACAAGGAAAGATTTTCGGATTTGCCAGTGCCGCTTTGTTATCGCCCAGCAGATACACGAAAACAGAATATAAAAGTTGATATTCCAGGAACGAATGAGAAACAAAAACTCGTTCTTAATGATATTGTTGTTGTTGATGTTAGCGCAGTTGAGAACGCGTTAACGATGGATAAATCTGGATCGTCGATGATAGAATCGAATGGTCAAATTTAGGATATCTAGTGGTTTCGAGAGTCAGTAAAATATCTCAGCTGAAGAGAGTTGTAATAGATCATGTGATGACCGAGGAAATAACTGATAGAAAGATTAAAGATGTTGTCAAGAAAAAAGTAGTTGGTTATCAGCAATCTGACAAAAATATAAATGTGATTTTGATCTCGATATTGATTTTATCATGACACTGAAACAACAACAGAATAATCATTGTGCGAGTTGTAACACAATAATGTCATGGCAGTATTCGAATTAATAGTAATCTCGGTCACACATGTGAAAATGTGATATTGACCTGTCTTGAGTGTAATCGACGTACGAGTACTAGTGTTCTGCTTTTACAGAAGTGAAGGCGGTGGTAATTGTGTATCTTCAGGAATTACTTGTAACTGTTCGCGTACAAATCCACATTGAGGAGCAGTTGAATCTAGTCTATAGATTGCAGGTTTACCCGATGATCTTACCACGCTGGAAATTTTATGTGTGGTCAAATTCCAAATAGGAAAAGTTGCTCTTTTTTTTTACCACCTTCAACTTCACCGGGTTCATATAAATATCTGACAGTCACATTACCCTGTACTGGTTGTTCTGAGGAATAGTCACGTCGTTGTATTGGTTTATTTTTTAGTGATCGCGCTGATGGGTTTCATGAAAGTTGCACGAGTAATTTCATTATTTAACGCAGCTATCACACTTGGTAGTCTTGCAACCCATTTACGAGATCTTTTGTCCACGGACTTAAGGTCAGTGGATATTTCCTTTGCATATTGATATCCAAATGACCGCTCAACAAGTGTTCGATTAAATCGTTCAACGATTGCCTGATCGCGATGAATTGCGGTATGTCCTCGTCTGATTTTGACATTATGTTTTTTCATCAGAGATGATGCTGCACCAAGAAATTCTTTGCCATGATCAACCTGTAGTAGCTGTAGCCATCGTAGACCACCGCGTTGATAAATTCGTTCAAAAGCAGATGCAACTTCAGCTGCTGTTTTAGTTGATAATGGTTCTGCTTCTTTATATCTACTTGCAACGTCAACGACAGTTAACGCGTATTTGTATGTGCGTGATTGACGTTTACGTGTTTTAATAGTATCATGTGGTAATAACAAAATATCTGCTTGATGAACTTCGTTGGGAGTACTGACATCAAAATGTGCGTACTGAATTTGTTTAGGTGGTGGTAGATAAATTTGCCATATTGCCTGCCGTGCTAACCAATTTTCAGCAACAGAACGTGAGACACCTGCTGCATCAGCAAGTTTACTAATCGCTGCTCTATCTCTCCAATATCCTCTTGGGCTATAATAAATCGATTCCATTATAATAGTTATGTTTGATTAATTACCAGCTCCTAGCACTAGTTTACCTTTCACCGCAGATTTTACTAGGAAGCTAGCAAGTTTATCTCTGAGAGATTTATTTTTTATGGAATTTAACGAGTGAATCAACTTCACATCTGCAATATGTCGCTGTTGTAAATCTTTATTTTTATACGCAGCATCATGAATGTGGCATGCTTGATCAATCGCATTTATTGGATACTCTCCGGGTCTTGGTTCGTCTCGTTCGTCAAGCCGGATATCAAGTCGGGTTCCAGGACCACAATAATTATATCCAGGAAGATGTTTTTCTCCTGGGTATTTTTCCCAGTGAAGCAGCGATATTACCACCCCTGACATCAGTCCAGCGAGACGAAATAAATTTGTATTTGTTTGTACCACATTTTACACACTTGCCTGTAAGCGCAAGTTTTTTTTATTTTTTGTTGTTATTGTTGTTAATCCACTGGTGGGGTTGGATGCTCTGCATCGAACACAATATAAATTCATGTTATTTATTATATTTATACAACATGGATGTCATAGACTTCTCAGCGACAAGAAAGCAAGAGCCAATCAAACATCATGCAGCGTTAGCAAATTCTATCAGAGCAATTATAATAGGCCTGTCTGGGTCTGGTAAGACGCAATTATTACTTAATCCAATAATGAGATGGTTAAAGTGGGATAAGTTGTATTTAGTGGCACCATCCATAGATGATCAGCGATGCTACGATGTGCTCAAAGATTTTATTGAAGAAGCAAAGTCGTTGGATGAAGATGAAAATGATTTTGTTGATTTTATCACCGATATTGATGAAGCTCCATCTGTGGATGATCTTGATGGACGTATTAATAATCGCATAGTATATGATGATGTGATACTGGACAAACAATCAAATCCAGCTCGGATATTTTACCGAGGCAGACACAAAAATACAGATATAATTTATGTTACTCAGCGATATACACAAATACCTAAAGTGATCAGAGACAATTGTAATATTTTAGTTGTGTTTAATGGAGTCGATACACATACTCTGCGAAAACATTCATCAGACTTGGTGTTCAGGGGATATGGATATGATTAAATTTAAAAATTTCTTTTCAAAAGCACAAGCTACCCCACATGGATTTATCACAATAAATTTACATGATCCTCGTTCGCGATAACGTATAGGTCTTGATAAAATTTTTGATTGAAAAAATACAGCAGCAGGGAGGGCGACGACAAAGAATGAGTGAGCGGCACATAAATAAAACACGCCATAAAAAAAAGCAAAAACATAAATGTCAAAAAAATAAAGTAACAAAAATGAGCTAACCCAAATAGGAAAGTTTCGAGTCGGTTAGAGATTTCGGTTTTGACGTTATTGACGTTCGCATTTTCGTCTCCGTTGGAAGCTTTAGTTTTCAGCGTAATCTCTAATTGAAAATTTTGTAGGATTCGCCCTCCCTGCTGCTGAGAGACAGACAGACAGACAGGCAAACAGAGATTATAATGTATTACATTTCATGAACAATACTGAATTTTGTTACTGTCGATTGATGTAGTCTCCTGGCTGACTAGTCAATCGTTCTCTCTTCATTGTGTATTTCATTATTGATCTTTCATGGTTGTATTTATATTGTAGTCATGCATGGTTTCACTATGTCTTGGGTGGTCGGAGCCCAAAATGTCAAGCACTTTAGCTTCATTAAGTACGTAATGTAAGGCTAAAGAATGTATGAAGTGTTCATAGAGAAGCTATGGCATTATAGCAGTAACTTTGATATGCATTTGTATACCTTTTCACTTGAATTATGTTTAATTCCTATATATAATCTATACTGAAGTTATTAAAAGTGGCCTGCAGCAACAAGTTAGATATTTAAAAAATAGGTAGATCTCCAGTTATCTGCAGGAACAGATGCACCACATCAGATATACTGTGTTGTGCTGAGTGATATTTATACAAGAATGAATGCTGTGTTGTGTTGAGAGATAGATATACAAAAATGAATGCTGTGTTATGTGGAGTGATAGTTATACAAAAATGAATGCTGTGTTGTGTTGAGAGATAGATATACAAGAATGAATGTTGTGTTATGTTATGTGATAGTTATACAAAAATTAATGCTATGTTATGCGGATTGATAGTTAGACAAGAATGAATACAATGTTATGTGGAGTGATAGTTATACATGAATGAATGCCGTGTTATGTGGAGTGATAGTTATACAAAAATGAATGCTGTGCTCTGTGGAGTGATAATTGCCGAAGAATTAATGCTGTGTTATGTGGTGTGACAGATATACAAGAATGAATGATGTGTTATGTGTAGTGATAACTGTACAAGAATGAATGATGTGTCATGTGGAGTGATAATTGTACAAAAATGAATGCTGTGTTATGTGGAGTGATAGTTATACAAGAGCGAATGCTGTGCTATGTGGAGTGATAGTTATACAAAAATGAATGCTGTGCTATGTGGAGTGATAGTTACACAAAAATGAATGCTGTGTTATGTGGAGTGATAGTTATACAAGAATGAATGCTGTGCTATGTGGAGTGATAATTGCACAAGAATGAATCAAGTATTATGTGGAGTGACAGATATACATGAACGAATGCTGTGTTGTGTGGAGTGACAGATATACAAGAACGAATGCTGTGTTATGTGGAGAGATAGTTATACAAAAATGAATGTTGCGTTATGTGGAGTGATAGTTATACATGAATGAATGCTGTGTTATATGTAGTGATAGTTATATAACAATGAATTTTGTTATGTTGAGTGATAATTGTACAAGAATGAATACTGCTATGTGGAGTGATAGTTATACAAGAATGAATGCTGTGTTATGTGGAGTAATAATTGCACAAGAATGAATGCTGTGTTATGTGGAGTGATAGTTATACAAGAACGAATCCTGTGTTATGTGGAGTGATAGTTATACGAGAATGAATGATGTATTATGCGTAGTGATAACTGTACTAGAACGAATGCCGTGTTATGTGGAGTGATAGTTATACGAGAATGAATGATGTATTATGCGTAGTGATAACTGTACTAGAATGAATGCTGTGTTATGTCGAGTGATAGTTACACAAAAATGAATGCTGTGTTATGTCGAGTGATAGTTACACAGGAACGAATGCTATAGATAGCTAGATGAGTAGTATTATATAAGGATATAATATAAAAACATGATTAAAGTCATGGGGTTAAATTTAACAAAATATCAAAAGATATTATTTATAGAAATTATACCAAACGTAAACAAACAGAAAAAATGTTAAAACGAGGCAATTGTATCGTAGTACACATGACTTATTTAAACTAAACAGCAATTTTATAACAAACGGAAGGCTTTTTTTTTTTTTTTATCTTGTATGCAAGCTGACAAAAGCACATTCCGCATATACAGATTGCAATAATAATGAAAGAATAAGATAAACAATTTTTGAAAAGAAATGTTGCGAAAAATATAAACTCAAATGAAAATATGAAGACTTTTAAAGGAAATAGTAAATAGTATTTCCCATTTTTGTGATCCTAAAACTAATCATATTCAATATTGTGATTTATGCGGCCTGTCCGCATGTGATATGCTTGAAAAGTGTATGACACAAAGCAAAAGACAATTGTTGATAATAGTGCGCATATACTACATACTGACTCCGTTATCTGTTAATATTATTGCGTGTATTACACAATTCACCATTATAAAGGTGAGTAACCAATTAATATATCATTTAAATTTAATGAACAATTTATCCAACAATAGGGAATAAATTATGTAATATAATTATATAATGGAATCATTTTGTTTGAACTGCAAGAAACAAACATACACAAATAATGAATTTATAACAAAATCTAACAACTGGTAGTAATGTCATGAAAGAAATGTGCAAAATATATGGAAGAACGAAAATAAATTCTGCCAAAAACTAAGTAATATAATTATTTCAATATGAAATAGTGTTAGAGATGTAGAAAAGAAAGAATACAAATTATAATATTATCACAGAAAATTTAATATGGATATTATGAAGGTAATTGTGTAATATGTAAAACATCATTTCTTCCATCAAAAAAGCGGTAAACTGGGCATACATAAGACCGAAGGGTGGACTGATGACACCCTCATATAGATCCTTACTAAGAAATCATATGCATCCGCTATTACTAAGAAAGATCAATGTTGGATTAGTTACATGCGCATAAACGTAGTACATACAATAAAAACATTGTTTAAAAAAAATAATTGAAACAGTTTGTTGTGAGGCCTATTATTAGAGCCAAATATACAGTTGGGTTAGGCAAATAAAAAAATAGGAAAGGCGTTAACTGAGCCAAAATGGACTGATACGTTGCATAAACAAGACATGGGAAAATTTATTGAACGCCGTCTACTACCTGATCAAATAGATTCTATATGGTATGCTGACTTGGTTATTATGAAAATATGCAGTAAATTGAATATAAATATTTACTAAACGCTATTGATACATTCAGTAAATATACTTCAAGCATACCAATTCATAAAAAAGTGGAATTAATATAACAAATAAAATTAAGAGGAAGAGAAGTTTCTAAAATGATAAATATCAGGTATACAACCCAGTTTTGTATGAAATTAAAGATTTAAATGAAGAAAAAATGAAGGAACGTTTTATGAACATGAATTACAAAAGCGAAACAAAATGAATTTAAAATTGAAAAACAAAACAAAATGGAAACTGTTTAAAATTACCCTTTTATCTGGCTGTGTTTGAGCAAAAAATAAAATGATAAAAGTATATGTATGTATGTATGTATGTATGTATGTATGTATGTATGTATATATATATATATATATATATATATATATATATATATATATATATATATATATATATATATATATATATATATATATATATGATCAATTTGTGGAAAATGCTTAAATGGGAAAAATTAATTGAAGTCCCTCGGTAATATGTATCAAAACTTTATCCACAAAATGTTCAAAACTGTAAAAGTAATAATCTACATATTTTATATACTTTAATAATTTATGTTTATAAAACGTTTTTGGCGGACGAGCATTCGGCTACATGTGCGAAGAACACATTCTTATAAAATTATTGATGTTCAAAATAACAGTTGACGATGGCTTTATTATAACGTAAAAAAGAACTACGGGCATGAGGAGTGATCCAAATGGCCGTTATTTACATTCGATGTATTTGCTTAGCCATACACTGAAAATGCCCGAGGACGCTACGATTGCTATCGGCATACAGTAAATGTATGATCCACATGAGTGACATTGAAATTGCCAGTTGTAGTGTTGCTTCAAGCGACCCTTGTTAGGTGACGTCATCCTTTACAACGAGGCATCTAAATGTTTGTGTAATGATGGGTAGATTATACATATCTCATTCTCGCAGACGAATGAGACTCTAACGCTTCCGCCATATTTGTTTTCTTTTTGTTTGTTGTTGGGATTTTTTTGGCAAAGAAATTCTGACTATTTTTCCTTACATATTAGGTAAAATACTTATGTTCTGTGCTAATGCCATTGAAGATAAAATATAGCAGAAAAGGCAATACAGATTTGATGTGATATAGTTATCAAAGCGTACTGTTTGTTACAGGTGGCATTCTGCCACCATTTATACAGTTGTGACAGTGGCATTATCCTTCAAAAGGGAACTAACTTACTAAGAGAAGTGGCGACAGAGTGGGAAACGACTGATTAATGCCTTTTTTTAAACAGTCAAGGCATTTTTGTATTACATCCGCCATCTTGAGAAACAAATGCTTGCGGATGACGTTACAAATAAAAACATTTTTGCATGCATCCATCAGAACAACTGTTACACAGATACATAATGTAACGAGTATACTGTTGCTACCGAGTTATTCTGATGCAGACAAAAATTCAAAGTAATTTCCCTACAGTATACTGCATTGTTGTCAAATAAAATCAGTATTCTTCGTCATGTGATAAACTGAATTTGTCTTTGTACATAGGAAAGAAACTCGTAAACTATTTTAATTATTTTGGTATTCAAAGCTCGCAAAAGAGCAAAATTAATCAACTTGCTTTGTAAATTTCATCGAATCGTTTCAAATGCACTCACACCGTAGGTCCATTGTGTAAAGCTTGCATTTCAAATTTGAAAATTATCCCAGCAGGAACAAACGATTGTGCTTACAGGGTGTGACGACAAGACGTTTCTGGAAACCCCTGTCTTCACCCCTTAAAATTCAAGATATAATTCACGGATGGAATGATGTTATGTGCCGATTTTTCTGTTTCTGTCCTTCTAATGAGTTATCTTTCTATTTATTTGCCAAGAAACGACGTTTAACGGCATTTACCTGTTTGGTTGTTACTGTTGTTTAAATTACATTGTTGCTGTTGTTATTTAAATTGGTTATATTGTGTATCTTGTAATAATGTATGGATTTAAGGTACATATTAATGAGTCTTAACTCATTATGAGTCCAATAAGAACAGGAAGTTTTTACTGTACAGATAGCCCTGTACGTAATACCTGGAAACAGCCAATTGTATCTAATGTCTGAATAAACAAAAGGTATGAAAGCTCTAACGGTAAAAATAAGCATAGTCACCGACCATTTAGGTTGCGTTGGTTAGGATCAAAAGAATTAATCTTTACAAGAATGCATGTGAGAGCTTTAAAATCCGGGTTTGATTTAAAATCGAGAGTAATGGTGTATACATAAACTCCCTACATGATCGGCGTATTTAATTAGCTGAGAGAGAGAGAGAGAGACAGAGACAGAGACAGAGAGACAGACAGAGAGACACAGAAAGAGACAGAGATTACATAATTGAAAATATTATTTCGGCTCGCCATTGTGACTCCAGACCTTATGGGCAACCGGATTTCACCTCTCAATATTTTTTTGGGCCTGCATCTGTAAAACTTAAAAATTGACCACTACATGTTGGCTCCACCCCCCACCCCCTCCGAAAAAATTCTTCGGATGCCCTTTCCAGTCCTTAATTCCTTTCTTGTCAATGTTAAAATGTATGCGAAAAGTTGACTAATTCAATCTTCGCTCAGCATCCTATTTAGGGGAAGGCTCTCCCCCCCCCCATAAGGTTTAAATTAAGAACATCTCGTTAAGAAGCATCTCGTTTTTGAAGTTATGTATACCAAATAAAATAGAGAAGTTAAAATCTCAATCATTACAGTCTGTTATTCAAATGGTTATGTGGATACATCACGTACCCTAATAGGAAATAATAATTGATAGCAGAGAGGCAAACGTAGAAGATCTTAACATAATAGGCACGACCTATGGACGGGCTTACAAAATGGATTAGAACAACAAAGTGAAAAACCGGTCATTTCTACATCCCCAGCAACAATATTACACACACAGGAGGCCATGTATGTGAGTGGTTTATAAAGAGAGGAAGCTCACGTACATTATAGGCGTAACAGTATCAGAGGACCCTAACGTTGAACGGAAAGTGAAAAATAAAAGGTACAATAGCTTTCTAGTCTGCGATCCTCATAGCTCATACCTTATTGCACGTGGACTGGGTCCACCTCTCAATACACTTCGAAGACGAATGAAAAACAAAGATTGAATAACCAGAATCTCTCTCTCTCTCTTCTATATATATATATATATATATATATATATATATATATATATATATATATATATATATATATAATGGCATCTCAGATGAGCTTCCTTGTGATGTCATCAGTTTGCCTCGTGCTACCTTGAAATTTGCCAGCCCTACAAGTAAAGAATGCTCTTATCCTTCTTTATATTAGGAAAAATATTCGTATTCTGCACTAAAACCATTTTAGGGAAATATCGCAGCACATGCATCTAAACTGAGTGTGTTTAGTTTTACGTGTGGATATTTTAAATGCTATTTTAAATGAAAATCCTGAATTTTATAACATTCGTATGAGTGACTCGTTTCCGGCAGCTTTTTTGGAGCTTATCGCTCTTTCCTTAGAAAAAACTGAATAATATAACGATTTTAAGAGAGCATTATTTGAAAAATTTAATATATATATATATATATATATATATATATATATATATATATATATATATATATATATATATATATATATATATATATATATATATATATATATATATATATATATATATATATATATATATATAATATGTATAGTATGTACGCTGTGTCAATGATATACCACGAGATGTATAAATTTTTCATTCAAAGGAAACGAAGCTTGCTGAGTTTCCTTTTAATGAAAAATTTATACAACGAGTGGTATATCATTGATACAGCGTACATACTGTACATATATTTTATTTTGTATCACATACAAACACATATATTTGCCCTTTGAACGGAGTTCAGATTTACTACAGGCAGCCATGTATTGACCTAGTGAATGAACTCCTCACATCCTCGAGTGTGTCCGCTACAAAATGTAGTTCTATGCCTTTAGTGGCTATTTACAATCACCTCTGCATATTGATAAGTTGATTGTTTTCTTTTCTTGGTTTCTATTTTTCTCCACATTGATTAAATCAGTATAATACACACTTATGATTTAAACATGAAAGATGGTTTTAATGATAAAAGTAGAGCAGTAGCAACACTTGGATAGCTACGCCATTCAGATACCGGCGCATGGAAGTTACTGTGGAATAGAAACTAAGCCAACTGACATTATTCTGCTTTAGCATCAGTACAACCGACTACAAACTCTCTCTCTCTCTCTCTCTCTCTCTCTCTCTCTCTCTCTCTCTCTCTCTCTCTCTCTCTCTCTCATCGTTTGGTAGGTTTGACTTAACTTTTACCATCATTCATAAATCCAGAGACATCGTGGGATGACACAAACGAAAATCCTCTACGTTCGCCATTTCATAGATTTTAGCCCGTATCCTTCTACGATGGTAGAGAGAGAGAGAGAGAGAGAGAGAGAGAGAGAGAGAGAGAGAGAGAGAGAGAGAGAAGCCTTTGGACATTTTCATATTTAAATAATAATAATCTATTTTTTTAGAACATTATGGTATGTTTAAGAAAAAACAACAAAACATAACATTAAATATATCACAGTATGTGTACCACGTATCCGAGGAATTTACTGGTTTGCAACTCTGTATCATTGATAAACACTGTAGATAAATCCCAAGGAAAGTGCACACGCATCGTTACGACGAACCATATTCTTGTAGGTTACTTGGTGTAATTTCTATTTCAAGGTTTTAATCCAGCCCAAATTCCTTTACTCTCTCATTCCACATTTCTGCGCAGTTATGCATGAGAGGGGAGGGGAGAACAGAAAGCAGAAATAATTGAGATGAAAATGTGTACCATATTAAATTCATTAAGAAAACGGGGATTATTAATACTTTTCATCGTTATTTTCATACGTCACTAGTGACTAATTTGTGGAAATTGATCATTGATCTAGAATCAACTGGAGACGCTCGCGAGAATGTTTATATATGCGTATTATTGCGCCATGGGCGGATCACAATTTGATATACCAATAGTACTGGTATATCAAATTGCTTTATACCAACACTTTAAATGCATGTTATTTTTTTATGTATGTGGTATATGTATATATATATATATATATATATATATATATATATATATATATATATATATATATATATATATATATATATATATATATATATATATATTTTCTAAGCAAATAAACAAGTACCAGAGAAATTATTCCACTATCGAGAAGGAGTATTTGGCTTTAATGTTGGCTTCAGAACACTTTGAAGTGTATATTAATTCGTCCGATTAATATATTCAATGATCAAAATCCCCTTTACTTTCATCAATATAATGTAAAAGAAAAATCTGAGGTTGTTAAGGTAAAGTTTGATTTTTCAAGAATACAACATCGACATTAGGTACATGGAGAGAAAGGAAAAATTTTATTGCAGTTGCTCTTCCGCGTTTAAAGCAGTTATATTTTGCATGTTTTAAATATATTTTGTTATTATTCAAGAGACATCTTCCTATGTAAATTTATTATTACTATTGTTGTTATTATTATTATTATTATTATTATTATTATTATTATTATTATTATTATTATATTTAATTAATTTGTAAAACAATGCTTTATTGCATAAATCTTTCTATTTTGTACTGGGTGAGGTGTTATGTATATCTACATTTTTGTGATTTTTGTTCTTCACTGAAAATTGCAGTGATTATCTAGAAAGAATATATTATATAGGTAATTTTTGTACATGGGTAAAGATTCTATTTTAAGATATTATAGCCCCAATTCCGCAGTTATGTGCAAAAAGTCGTATATGCAAAATCATCTGAGTCTTATAAGATATTGCTCCTAAAAATCGTTGGGTTCCACAAAAACCATATAATAATCGACGTTTCATGACATTATGAGCGATGTAATTTCTTCCTCTAACTGAGAACTTGTGGTTTGAGCGTCCGCCTCGAATTTGGAAGGTCACTGGTTCGAACCCGGCCGAGTCATATCAAAGACCTATAAAAATGGTACTAACAGCTGCCTCGCTAGGTGCTCAGCATTAAGGGGTTAGTGTTAGGACTGGTCGGCCTGGTGTCAGGATAATGTGACTGGGTGGGACATCGTGCTACATGTCTGTGGCACGATGCTTTAGTGCTAGACATCACTATAAACTGCCACACTGCAGACATCGTAGCGATATCACTGAAACATTGTTAAAGCTACATTAAAAATCAAAATCTCTCTCTCTCTCTCTCTCTCTCTCACACACACACACACACACACACACACACACACACACACACACACACACACACACACACACACACATCTAAGCGAGAAACAGTGCTATTTGTCACATTTGTTCCAATTAATCCGATGTTGATCGGCGACATCCGTTGGTCAAGATTTGATGACATCACTGTGGTAAACATAAGAAACCACGCTATGTAGGATTGTCTTCAGCCCAAGTTAACCCTTAAAATTATTTCAGTGCAACAGCTGGTTATCAATATTCATTCGAGTCTTATTCTTATCTAATGTACGCTTTGTCTTCTCAGGTCCGCTTAATAAAAGCGGGCCTGCCTCTCTTCATTCTTTCTCTATTCAATTTGGGTACCACATGCGAATGTTGTTGTCATTAGATTAGTCACTCCCGAAGAAGAACAAAATTACTAGCGAAATTCGTTGACTGAATTAAGGGGTTGCACTTCTTAATTCTAAACTGAAAGCTTTATTATACATGTCTTTCTTTTTCTTTATGAGGGGAGGTGTTGAGAATATCTGTGTTGTGTCTTTAATTTTTGGTTCATGACTATATATTGCAAAGAACTATAAATAGGTTGTTTATTTGAGTTTGTGTTCTATATAATGAATCTGTGTGATGTAATTTCCCATTTGATGATTAAATCAGGTAGGGTTGTGTTGCGACATAAGTCATGCGGGTTATCTTGCGTCATAAGTGACGTTGGAGGTATTGTGACATAGAGTGGTAATAGAGCCGTGGAGATGTATATAAGGACAGAGCTGAACAGTTTTTTCTGATTATTAGTTCCTTGTTCCTAGCATTGCTCTTGTGTTGATATCAGTCTGCAGATGAACTTAATGTTGTGTTTAGACTAAATCTGAGAAGAATCATTTATTAAATAACCTACAGGAATTGCAAAGTGCTCTTATGACGGTCTAGATTAAAGCAACATTACGGGATTACTGTGAATTAATTCAAATGAGATTTGAACACTGCTGTTGTGATACCTCAAGACTGTTGGCACTTCAGCATATTCAAGAATCTTGCTACATCAGCACACTCGAGACCTGGAATTCATACGGAGCTCTCTATTCTTTTGACTTGTTATGGAACTTTTTTGGATTATTTTAGATTTAATTCACAATACTGTAAGTTCCTATGAAACATTAATTTTATAACTTACAGAACTTTGTTACTGTTGCCTCTTTCTGTTACTTAGCTTAAGTACATAGAGTCGTAATCATATATATATATATATATATATATATATATATATATATATATATATATATATATATATATATATATATATATATATATGCAATAAACTGGCAACGAACTGTGCAAAACAAGTATCTAACTAGCAAGAGCGCTTTCGACTCTTAATGAGTCTTTTTCACAGGCAAATACAGAGCATAGCTATATACTCTATGGTCTTAAGCTAAATAACAGGAATGAGCGAAAACCAACAAGTTTGATAAAGTTAAACAAAGAATTTATTCCCCTAGAATACAAAGTGAAAGCTGAAAGGAACTTACGCTAATGTGAATTAAATCCAGATTAGTCCTAAAACAATTATTGCAAGTCCAAATGTATAAGGTTCCTACTGAATTCCAGTGGTATTCCAAATAAGTTTTAATATTGAACGTGTTGATGTGCCTATAGTCTTCAACGTGGTAACTTGCCAATGGTCTGAAATGTGATTATGTGCTAAATCTTTCGATGTATCGCAATATTATTATCCAAAAACATTTGTCTGAATTCATTATAATTCCAAATTAATATTCCAATCAAAAAATATTATAGATGAGCACTTTGTGTTTCCAGTGAATAATAGTTTCAATAAATATTTCCACCCAAATGGAATATTAAACACAATAAGACTGATTCTGGCTCAGATATTAAATGCAAGAATTAATAATTCCTCAAGTAAACAACGCTATGAAAAAAGCTAAGACACAGAAGTAGAACCAGGATCATGGTCAAAAGTTCAATTCTAGAATATTCTGTGTTGTGAACAAGATACAATCTGTTGCTAAAATTATAATAAATAATATGGTAAACATCAGGTAAAGCAGGTTTATCCATGGGGAATACCAATGTCCTAAACCAGACCCAAATAAACATATTTACCTCCATTGATAATGATCCTAATACTTAATCCAGAGTCATAAAGAAATTTTAAGTATGTATTGTTTGTTTACTAAATAAAAGTTACTAGTCAGGTACACTGTGAACTTGATTTTGGGCAAAGTCAATTCCAAATACAATTGTTCATAGAATATAATATGAAGAAAATGACAAACAATACAAATTATATAGCTATCGTAACAACTGTGGTGGGAACCTTGGGTGTAATACTGCACAGCCAGGAAACAGTCTGAAGCTGAGACAGTCATCTTAATTAGTAAAACTGGGGAACTATTGGCAACACCTACTACCAATTAACAAACGGTAACTTAACTCAAGCTGTTTGAAAACTGAGTTTACTCTATTCGCTGCGTGACATACCGGAAGTGTGTACCTGCAAGCTCGATACAACTAGTAAAGATACGAAACAACTGACGATACTGGGTAAGCTACCGACGGCATAAATTGAACAGAAACCAGAAACATGCTGTAACTTATTAAATACCGTCAAAGAGTACAGCGTTCTTTTACAGAAAGGAATCAATATCGACTATTCAAGGAAGTTAATCAAGCACCAGAGCGACACGGAATCTATTTTTCACTTTGAGGCATCAGTGAATACCTCCAAAATATACCCATATCTACTAGCCATAAACTATTTTAGAGATTTAAAAAATAATTTAAACCTGGCAAACAAATATTATGATGTTTTAAGCTTTTATTTTAGTTGTTTCTTATGTATATTTAGTTTGTATTTTTTGTTGGCTCTTTCCATGATTATATGATATGTATATCTGTATTTTGTACTTGACCTTAGTTCCAAATCAAGTTAAGGGTCTACCTGACCTGTGGCAGTTATTTTGCAAACAACATAATACATAGCTAATATTTTTCTAAGATTATAGATTAAATATTCAGATCATTGTTAATGGAGGTAAACATATTTATTTGAATCTGAGTCTAGGGCATCGGTTTCCACTTGGAAATTCCTAAACTTGTTGACAACTTTGAATATTTTAGAGAGCAGACTGTTTACTTTAAAAAATTACTAATTCGTGCCTTAACATCAAAAGCAGAATCAGTCTTATTGTGTGTTCAGCTTTTAATTTGAGCGGATTTATTTATTTAAATTATTCAATTGAATGAAAAAGTGCTCAATAATATTCTTGGACTAGAACATTAATTTTGAATTATAGTGAATTCAGAAAAGGGTATTTTGGATTATATATTGTGGTAGATCAAAAGAATGTTAACACATCGCCACATACCCTTTATGAAACAAAGATGTGTGCTAAAAATGGATAAATATACAGCGCAAAGGAGCTAGATTAAGTACTGCGCCATTTGGTGCTTCAAGACTTCTGACCTGCTCTTGCAGGTAAGAACAATAGATATTATGATGGTCTAAAAACTTTATTAGGCTCTCATTGCATTTAATTATGGTTAAAAGACATTATGGGAAGTAATTTAGTTTTGTCTTGGAACATCATGCATTCTTTAATCATTAATTATTATTAATTATGAATTATATCTATGGATTGTTTGAATTTATTATGAAAATTATATGTATTGTAACCGTAGTTTTAATTATTGTTAAAATGACCTGCTGCCAGTTTCATGCTCAATAGTAATTAATTTAGTAATTAAATATCTTGGAAGGTACAAAATATGATATTTCGGTATTAAGACCCAACATTTAATAGGTATTAATTAGAAATATGTAATTCTTACGACATTTCGAATTTAATTTATCTATCTTAGGTACATTTGATATTTAATAATTTACGTCAAGCTCAAAAGGACAGAGATTTTAGAAGCGTATGGAGCTGGTAAGCTTTGGATAAGTATAATAATTTTATGTGTAACTCTAATAACTTTATGTGCAATTATAACGTTTACAAGTGTAATTGAATACTGAGTATTGTTTGATCTTGACATAAAGTATTGTGCCATTGGGGCTTTAAGACTGTTGACCTCCTCTTGCAGTTCAAACCCAGTACGTCTCCCCTCCCCAGCGATGTAACAATACCCTCATCTCCGGAGTAACACCTCTGCAAATGGAGGCCAGAACGACACCTGTATTTCTCTTTCTTTCGATCTGAGTCACAGGGGCTCGTATCGTTGCTTACAATTTACCTGTCATACGTGTACTATATAATAACTACAAGGGAAGACACTTCTCTCATTTCTCGCGCGACCTATTTAAGAATAAACGCTGATATTTCAAGCTACATTTCACGTAGCGTAATAAATTTGGTACCGATGTTTAGCTCAGACATTCGACTTTGTATGCGTATCCGAAGTTGGCTTACTGTCATACCTTTAAGGAATGCCAGGCCATATTCCCACGCTACTGCAGGACATGGCCCTCATCGCACCCGCTTAATATGCAAGAACAACGCGCTGAATGGAATACTGTCTTCTCATTGGCCAACTGAAAATAAGTTACAAATAAATGCAGGACGTCATTGTCTTTTAACCAATGAAAGGAGAGTATTCCATTCAGCGGGGTTTTACTTGCATATTAAGCGGGCGCGATCAGTGCCATGTGGAGCGGTAGTGTGGGAACACTCCTTAAAGGTATGATATTAAGTCAAACTTTGGATAGGGATACACAGTCGAATGCCTGAGCTAAATATTGGTACCAAATGTATTAAGCTTTGCAAAGCTTAGCTTGAAATATCAGCGTTTATTCTTAAATAGGTCGCGCGAGAAAGAAGAGAAGTGTCCTCCCTTGTAGTTATTGTATAGTACATGTATGACAGGTATATTGTAAGCAACGATACGAGCCCCTGTGATCTGAGTGTGACCATCAAAAGTACAATCCAACAAGCAACAAAACAAAAACATAACAACTAACAAAAACATACACAACAATTCTATCAAAGACCTTCTCTTGGTCAAACAAGAGCATTTCTTCTGTTTCTGCTCTATGGTGTAAATAGTCAATTACTCTCTTTATTGTTAAAGTATTTATTTATTATATTCCTGACCCTTTCCATGCACCTGTGGTTAATATAAACATAAATTAGAAGAGTTTTGATCATGCCGTCGTCAATGAACATGTTTTTGATGACTTTGACACTTTTTAAATCAAGCTTTAGTCGGGTACATATGGGAATATGGGAGATAGGGCACGCCTGGGGAAAAAGGACAGTGACGTTATTGGGATAACGTTCAAAGTTACACTTCTATATTTAATATAATATGCTTTTTGTTCAGATTGATTCTGAGTCATTTTGATACACATGCTAAAATTCATATCATTTTGACTTCAAACCCATTCCATCATTAAATATCATTGCCAAATGAATTTACTAATAAACATGTAAATACGGCTGTTAGTGTCTGTTTTTGCATCCGTAATGACCAGACAATTGTCAACTCTTGTAGTAAACACACTACTCGGGTTTAAATGTCAGAGCGTGCAGCCATTAGATGTTGGTTCAAATAGTAATGTGATTTCATTGTGACAGTGAATGAATTCACATCTATTCAGTGCGTAAGTGTATGATGACAGATCTATGGCTGACTCAAGAACGCTTATTTACAGCTAAAGCTCTGGATTGAATCCAAGTTTTTCACCGTTAAAAGTCTCAACGATTATTACAGTTTATTTTAAAAAATCAACCACAATACAAATAATTCATCCTCCTTAATAACATTACCTTATATAGGGCGCTCAAGGGACACAGTACGACATGTCTCCAAGACGTCGCGCGATGTCGGTCAGAATACACGCGTCAACAACGTCACATACATCAAATTTTATTCGCTAATTGATATTACTTATTTCACATTATTAAAATTTATTTATTATATGTTTCTGCATATCGATTGTTTGAACTATAGAGCTGTAAGGCAGAGGAACATAATTATTCTGTATCGGAAACTTCATCAAGCATCGTAGATTGGAGGAGGATAACAATGAAAGCGGTCAGTCAAAATATCGGAAGTTGTAAAAATAAGAGTCTTTTAAAAGACTCTTTTATAGTATGATAGACAGGATCTTATGTCAGAACGGGTCATGGGGTAATATGAGGAAATTTTGTCACTCGGTATGATTTTCTTTCCTTCAGATTATGTTTTTTTCTCAACATCATGCACGGTCCAGTACCTGTGATTTGGTGCTCAATCATCACATCGTCGCACACTACAAGATTATGTTCAACTGCATCCATATCGTCAGTGGTAGGTGCTTCATCAATTGTGGAAAACATCGATGGTGGTCGACTTTGTCGTCTCGGTTGTGTCACTCAATGCATCTTTAATGTTTCTGAGAACATCGTAATACGGTTGATCATCAGGTGATGGCGCATTCACATACAACCGAATCGATCCGACGTCAGCCATCGTAAAAGCATATTTTGCAGTGGTTGAGTTTTTCTTGATCCAGCAGGACCAATGATTAGCGGACAAACTGAGTTTGAAAACACGGAAATGGGTCCATGCTTGGATGATTTATGTGCTACTTGCGCAGAGAAGTAAATGACAGAAAAAATCTTCAACATCTTCAGATATTTTCCTTTTTGTAATGCCATTGAATAATACAGTTGTTGTATGTAACACAATCATGCCTTCATATTGTGTGCAATATTGCATGAAAACCCGTTCCACAAATCCATCTCGAGTTCAAGAAACGTAATGGACAAACCACAATCAAGGGAACTTGTGTTCAATATGGAGCAAAGACATTTATCGGTTATTCGGACATAGATATGCACAAGAATTATTAATGAGACCTCGAACGCACTCAGACTGCAGAGAGGTCGCAAATCACATAGCGATCTCACGAATGGGTAACACGACTTTCATTAATTAATAATCACAGCAGCATTGAATAATGAAGTCACAAGCACGACTGGAATAAATCCAGCCAATGCCAAAGACAGTCACGGTTCCTTAGAAAACGATTTCACGACCACCACCATTAGAACCACTCGCAAACAATTTTGATCGGTACGTAAATGCACTTGGAGAGTTAGAAGGTGATTAGAAGGCATTTTACTTTCATGGATTAATAATCGACTATATAACTTATAGCTAACATGTGCAAAAATCACGTGGAATAGAGGCTGTGACCTTTATCAAGAGTAAAATGGCCAAAACATGCAATATACTGCTACTAAATCCCATCATTTACAATCAGTGACACATGAAATTATGCTATCCACTAATACAAAGATAAATACGGCGGTTAGTAGTTACTCTTTTTTTTTTTGTATAAGTAGTGACCAATCAGATTTGACCTCTTACAATCAACAAGCTACTCTGGTTTAAAGGTCAAACAGTGTTACTAGTAGATGTTAGCTGTCGTGTTGCTGCCTGTTTAACGAGTAATGAGTTCACATCGGATTCGAGTAAGTTTTACATTAATGTGATATTCAGAGCGTTTTCAAGAACACTTATTTCCAGTGAAGACCTGGATTTAACCAAAATGAAGAGAAAGACAATGAAGTTGCCTCAACGTTTATCAATCTTTTAGATTATTCCACTAAAATAGAATATAGGGCAATTGTCAGGTAATAATTAAAATATCCCAATAACATTACGCGGCAAGAACGCGTACGAGACGCAGAGCTTCACATATCAAATATATGACGTCTACCGTATTCAGAATATACGTAATGAGCACAGTAGAAACAGTACATTGTAATAATTTCTAACTCGGAGTACCTAGATTACATTATAATAATGTAATTATATCTAATCAACTGCCATAGCCCCTCCCGTCGCATTCTCCATCTCTTATAAATACATGGAAATCCTCGCCAACAATATGTAAAACGTATTTTATAAGACTGTCAGGGAATTTCATGGACTATATGATAAACAATATTTTTTTTTTTTTTTTTAGTTTCCGAAACATTAGACTTGCAAGGTCAAAACATTCGCATTCATGTTGGAATTTACCTCTTAAATATATAGTAATATCATAAACTACTAGGCCTATCGTGTGTGACCAGTATGGTGTGAATACGCCTCTTATACATATATAGGGGTTGTTTCAAAATAATTTTAAAATGTTTCGCAAGTCATTTTTCAGTACAGGTTAAGAAAGTAACAAAATAAATGGATTGTCCTGTTTGCATTATTGAATATTAATACTTATTTGTAATTGTAGTAATGCAGTGTAGGTAAATTTATCAGTTAGAAAAAAGTATAATGTTTGATGTTCGCTGTGCTCATCTGAAGTAATGTAGCCTTACGTGATAAAAATTACATTGTAAATTATCGAAAGGTTACTAGACTGAAATAGAGTCCCTGATAGACTGACTTAATGATACACCCATCAATTGTAACGAGTTTAGGACAAAACTCGATTACCAGACTAAAGCTAATATTTGGAACACCTCTCCTTTTATCCGTTAAGTTAAGGGTGAAACTAATGGCAGGCCATTATTCAGAACAGTGAAATCCACTGTTACATCGCAAATTGATCCGGGATTCTTAACAGCTTTGTAAATATAAGACTCTAGAACATAGCGGTGACATTTAATGCTCTCAACGAAGCACGGATGTTCAGATTTTGTGGCGATTCTTTAAACTTAGGACGTACATTGACATATTAGCGAGTTGCTAAAACATACAAGTTGTTGTTTTCATTATCAGTCAGCAGGATACCTGTCCTGTATATAAGCAGCGGTTACAAAGATCGCAGTTTTCTCCACTGGCTTTAAAGATTTTACACCAGTAGGCAATAACCAGTAAGAAAAAGTTGGTAAGTAATGATACATGTTTGACATAATAGACCAGGTTGTCCACCGTTTTGTTGTTTCTTATTTTTGTTTTGTGGTTTTTTTTGTGTTTTTTGTGGGTTTTTTTATACGGGGACATAACCGGTGCAGGCCAGCCAAATTTTTGGGTCAGAAATTCTGAGATTTTTATATAGTATCCGGCTTTTATCTGGAGATTTGGTATGTCTGTAACATTTGTCAGAAGGAAGTGTTGATAATCAGTCATAACTATCTGTTGTTTTGATTGTAGTAATCAAGAAATGGCAGATTGTGTGTACAGGAAAGCCAAAATCACAGCCAAACATCTATCTGTGGTGTTGATTGGTTGATGAAAATACATGAATTCAATCAAATTTATTATTATAAATGCATGCCTTGTTTTGGTTTCCAGCTTTCGACTTGGTGCTCGCAAACTCAATAACCAAATCTAATGTATAATGTACGTGCAAATATTTATTCACAATATGGGAACCTGAGAGCTGGAGATTATGTATACAAATCCAAACATCTTGAAATGGAGTTGAGATTTGGAGGGCCTCCTGGAGGCAGAGAACAGTCGTATGAAGACAATCGATTATGGACTGTCTGCTTCTTATGCATATGGTTAATTGTTTGCTCGTGACTAGTTAATAACTATTGCAACACCTTTGTATAGCAGGTGGATCCTTCAGAATGGATTATATCTTCATATAGTTCTCCACCACCAGTCATATTAGAAACAGAAGAGGTAAAGAACAATTTGTTGGTATAGTATCATATCATTGTAATTGTAACACATTGTCATTAAAGCTGACATGCAGGAGGAGTAACCAGTTCATGTTTCTTTTTACTTTAACAGATTTATTTTTTTGGTCTAATGATAAATATCAGTATTAGATTTGTATATTATATCAGTGTATATTATATTATAACAATATAAATTAAGTAGTATTTTAGAGATGGTAAGTTCCATTGCCACCATGAGAGTAATGTGAGCAGATGACTGGAATTTTCAGACCTTGAATTTGCTAATTTTCTTAGTAAAACTGTTGCAAATTTCACTGTGATCTTTCGGTTTGAATATTACTCACATAGAATTTTTAATAGGTAACTGACTTTATATACAACAGAAAATAACTCATATTTAGAGTGAATATATATATATATATATATATATATATATATATATATATATATGTGTCAGTGTTTTATCTACAAATGGCTTCATGTAAGTCATTTGACTCATCAAGGCAAAAAACAGCGAGTCAAAATCCAAACCTATGAGTCTTATTCAAGCCGACGATCAGTTTTAAGTAGTTTTTAATAAATAATTATATAGTTTAAATACACAACAAAAATATTAGTTATATAATGTGACTAAAGCCAATAAGGCAATTCCCATGCCAGAAGCATCTGAACATTCTATATTTGTTAAAAATCTTGTTGATGGTTTCATATGACCAGGCTTTTATTGTGGGCTATGTCAGTGCTTTCATCTGTCATTGCTATCACAAATGACGAATTTTGCAGGTCACATATAAGACTGTCCTCAACAACATTTGATTGGCTCTCCAATAACTCTGAACAGGTAGTAGCCGAGTCATACTGAATGATGGAATTCTTCAAAATGCCAATGGCATCGATTTCTTCAGCCGTTAAGTTGTGTATTAAATTAAAAAGAGCGTTGTATTTTAAAAAGGGAGGTCTTCTACACTCAGCCAATGTACAGACTTAAGTTGCACTGTCACTACTATGTCTTGCTCGGAAGAATGTTTTTGTAAACCTGCATTCAAATCTGTTTGGTGTTGTGGACCTTCAATCAGCAGTTTGTGTTCTGGCAATCCAGCATGACTTGGCAGTGTACTGTTCTGAAAGTTATTGTTTCTTGCACATTTGATCATGGAGGGTATTTTTAGCCTCTGTACATACATGGCAAAACATATAGGCATCTTCACTGTCACATTCTTCACCCGACTTAACTTCTTTTTGAAAACGTAGCCACTCTGTTTTCAACCACTGCTGCACAAATTACATTTTATCTTACGAGTAATCATCACCTCCTCTTTGGATGATGAAGGTTCCACTGGTTCAGTAATCATGTTGTTATCATCGGTCAATCATAAACACAGTCCAAAAGATAATTTTGTTTCTGATCTATTTTAATTTTTTTTGCCTTGGATGCCATTTTCAGTTGAAAGCTGACAGATCTTGGAACAACGCAAGGCATACCATTGAGCGAATGGAAATTTTTGTTTCACTGCATGATAAAGGTGCGCATAAGATAACAGTTTCTCGTGAGAATCACTTTAACATCACATGCTATTTTCTGCATCTTTCTTGGGTGCGGTGATTATTCGGTTCTAACATCCTGTCGCTACAAATGACGTGACAGTTACAGGTCAAATAAGGTCAGTTCCAGGCTCCACACTCAGTGGCAACCCTATGTATTATGATAACATTAGCGTAAGAAACTGATGTGCGCATGTTTTCCCTGTTTGGGAGAATTGTAATCTAGCCATTAAAGAAGCTAGACCAAACCTTTATTTTGTGTTAATCAGCAAAACATAATATTGAGGTGCATCAGTTTATGTACTGGCGACAATTTTTAGACTGAATCTGTGTTTTTTTGTAAATCAGCAAAACATAACATTGGAGTGCATCAATTTATGTACCGGTGACGATTTTTGTGCGTCAAATCGGAAAAGTCTGCATTTTTGACACATGACGCATGGGTAGATAAAACACTGATATATATATATATATATATTCTTATATTTCCTTCCGAAAATATATTTTATTTGATAACAGTATATTGAATTGGAAGATTGTAGGTGAGATTTGGAATCTTTCAGTGTGTTAATTTTCATAGTAAATAGTTGATCAAAGGCTATACATGAATTATGAAATTATTTTTATACTCTTATAAAATTTATTAATTTAAATTTTAAACCTTTTTTTCACTTTACATTATTTAAAGAAGACACACACATGCACATACAAACACACACACACATGGTTTTCAATAGATTTAAAAACATAAGAGTCATTTGACCCATGACACCAAAATTTCAACAGTCCAAATGAAAATTGTTACTTTCAGTTTCTTTGGTGTCAGAGGGTCAGAATAATTATCACTGGCAGGTCATTTCTGAGACTGAGACAGAAAAGAAAATATACTTTGAGCCATTGTGATTAATGAATACAAGCCAGTGTATGACATTTCACTGAAAAGGAAGAGGTGTATATCTCATAGTTCGCTGCACAGATTTTTTAAAATAAACTCCAAGCATTTTTATTTTCCTTCACAAGCTCACAGACTGGTGACCAATGATGATGTTAACTGTTATTATGGAGTTACACACTTAGCAGGCTGTCAGTAGTTTTCTGCCTCAGATTTCCCATTGAATTACTTTATTTTGTGATGAATCGAGAATGTCTTCTTTGCATCATTAGAATGTGGTAATTTACAAAACAACCATTCTCAGCCTGCAAGAAAGTATTTATGGTATGTTTACAGATACCATAATTGTTTTTGAAAAATAATATTTAAATGCCTTGTAATTTTTGGACATTGCCTGACTATAATTTTTGTCAAGAACTTGTTTTTAGACATTGGCCTCTTTAGAGAAATTTTGGCAAGGGACAGTCCCTCTATGAACTAGGCAGTGCCTCCCCCCTTGTTCAATAACACACGATAAACTTATCCATCAAAATTATTATCAGTACTAACAGTATTAGGTTTCATTATGATAGCTATCCAGTATTTAAACTTAAATAACTTTTGATAGTGCTGGCCCTGTTTATACTTTATCATGTGATTTTTTTCATGGGTAGTTGGTCATCAAAATATACCATATTGGATAATTATTTATCATTGCTTCTTTTTTTACTAGCTTCATTCAGTTAACAAAAATATGATTGGTTGTCAGTGAAGACATCATTTATACATGAAACCACATTCAGAAACCATGAACCCTTCTTTTCTCTCATTAAACAAAGCATCAAAGAGTCATGGAGTAGTAAATTCTTTGGCATTATGCAGCAAAGTAAATCCATTATCCCCTGGGTCATTATGTACAACAGATTAGGCATAGTAATTGCTTTACAGGTAATATCTAGATATCTGCCCATCAAGTTAAATGAGCGTGGGACAGTTCACAAAGATGTTTATGAAAATTTGTATTTTGTTCTCATTTTTTTATTTCCCTATGAATAGTCCCATCCTCTTGGTAGCCCCAGCAAGACAATAGTTTTCTGATGCTGACCAAATCTAGACCAATTTAAGTATATGCAAATGTACCATGTAAACAACAACTATACATCGATATGCTACTGGCATCAGTGAATATCATAATCATAGTGAATTATTTAGTGACATGTGTTTCTTGAAAGTATAATATAGATCACATGAGGACATATATATTATGTGTGTGTGTGTGTGTTTTCTAACAGGATGTGACTGATACATGAATTTTCTAACATATGACCTATACTCTAATTCATGGATATTTCATATACATATATGGTACTTAATGCCTTATGAATTGTACTAAACAAATGTAAGTTGTCAATATACAAGTGTACATCTGACTAGTTTTAAACTTTTGTCTTTATTTAATCAAAATTTCCTGTAGTGTTAGAAAAACAAATACTTGTTTTACTTCATGGCAGCACCTTATCATATGGTAACCCTGTTACAGGTTTTGGGGGGGGGGTTGGTTTCAAATTTGTCTTGCCCTGTTTGTTTAATAGGGAACTAAATATATGTTTGCTATATGAAAACAAACTCTACCAATAATACATAGGAAATCATTAATAAAACTCCTTAAAGTCTATAAATTAAGCCAAATACATGTACATAATTCTGAAACATAAAACAAAGTTTGTTTCATTCATATTTAACAATGTTTTTTAACTTTTCAACCTACATACACAAGCAATATAAAGAAAGCTAACCTGAAGCTTTCATCCTCACGCTAAGGACATCAGATTTAATCTCTATTGACTGTTAACATTGCTCGATGGAATGGCAAGTGATGTTAACAGATTGTCCCAGATATGCGGCAGGTTGTAACGGCTCCTGTCCCTGTTCATAGTCAATTTGTGCACACGGATGTAGATCGATTCCTTAACTCCCCTGCTCAAACCAGGCTTGTTCTTGATCTAGGATTTTTACTGAGTTCCAAGTTACAGTATTGCCAGGGAAAACATTGTGTATGTGCCATGACACTTAAGACGAGCTTGAACTTGGTCTTCTATGTTCATTAAATCTCGCTTTCAGTGTCCTTTCTGTCTCCGCAACATAGTCTTGATGGCACTGACTTTCACACTGTCATTCACAATTAAATGTGATAGATAGATCCACAAATTTCCACTCTGCCATCAAATATAGCTTATGCAAGACACCCTTTAATAACTTTAAATAACAGCTTTACAGAATTTGACCAAATTTGACGTGTCCTGGTTTGAACATTTTCAGATTTATGCTAGTAATGTTTAGCCAGTGAATATGGCCACTTTTTTAAAAAGTAGATAAAGATTTACACAACTGTAAAATTTGACCAACTTGGACACAAATCATCCTGTCAAAGAGTTTTTCTGTATTTGACATAAGGTACTAATGTTCAGTCATACATGGATCAGGATACAAAAACTTCAGAAACCTTGAAATGATTGTTTCCATTATATATGCAACCAAAAGCATTGGAGAAAAATCGACAAAGCATCATTCTGACCTGGATTTCTTGGACAACTGCTTTTGCTTATGGTTGTTAAAGCATATGTCATTGTGGTCATGTAGGCACATTTACTCAAATATTAATTGTTGTTTTAAAATATAATATATTTTATCCAAAGTCTGTTCAATCCAGTTTACTGAATGTTTTATTAACTGTTATCAGGAGACTTCAGACAAAACTTATGGATCAGTATGGACTTTACAGTGGTAGCTTGGTACTAAATTGGGTAAAGAAAATAGCATGTTGGTTCTGATCAGCACAGTATAGGGTGGTATTATTTATTCAGCATGTACTGTTTTTATTTTGACATCACAGCATATGACATTTAATCGGTTTTGTTCTGGATCACACCTGTAGGTTGGCCTTATCCAAAAATGTCCACATATTTTGACATCGAGTGTTGTCAGTTCATTTCTTGGGATGTGTAAATATTGATCTTCCAAAGGAATATGGATGTATGTGGATCCAAATAAAGTGAATAATTAGCATTTAAAAATACGAGTAATCAGATTTTAAAAATAACAGTCATTACTGAAATGATAAGTAATGCACGCATAAATGACCTGTATGACTTTTATAATAAGCAGATATTAGATAGCTGAGCTGTTTCAGGCTCATTTGGATCTCTTGTTTCTATGTAGAGACAAAAAGCATTAAGAACAATAGAATTTGTGTGTGCATGCTGCTTTCTTGGTTGGGGCTCTCAGAAATTGCAAGAGAATCCTCAAGGGTTAAGAGTAAAAAGTCCAAATTCCCAATGCTGAAATTCTGTTGAGAGTTCTGAATTTGAATTTCCCTTGCTTCTGTATCAGATCTTCTTACTGTTATTCATACTGTAGGGTTGTGTTGCTGTTGGCAAGGGGATTTTGTTTAGGAGTAAACACCTTGTTCTAAATCTTGAACTTCATTGTCCAGGATGCTAGAGCTACATGGGTAAAAATACAGTACCAGATTAGGTGATATTTTTGTTACCCAGATATTGACCTCTGCCAAGTCATGGTCAGAGTTGCATTTATTTTCACATATTTTTCTAGAGGGACTGGAAATGAGGCCTGGGTCCGTTAATACATAGTGATAATTTCTCAGGAAGAATCATGGTTCATTACTCTTTAACTGAATTAATCACAGTGATATACATACTTTGTGCAAGGTTCTGTCTTATTTACACCTGAAACTGCGTTCATCAAGCAACATTCTTTGGCATGGCTTTTTATCAGTACTATATAACCAGGGTTGTACTGTTGTGCCATGAAACCCCCTCTCTCCCTCCTCTCTTTCTCTCTCTTTCTCTCTCTCTTAAAAATGAATGTGGCAAATATTGAATATTAAAACATTCAATGGAGATCTCACAAGCTGTGAGAAAAAAAACATTGATATATCCAGGGCTCTCAGGGACTCAAGCTTCCAGGTCAGATACTTGTGAAATTGTCAAATTACTTACACTTTCTCACTGTAACATGACCCTGTGATGCACCTTATTTGACCCCATGATGCTCGCCCTCTTTATATTTTGGTCAGCTGTTAACAGTTAATCACTATCGCTGTATTTATCTTGTGAAAAAGACTGACACACAGAAGGATACTTGGACATGAGTAATGTCAGCACCTGCAATTGTTTGGCAAATAAACGATGCCAGTTTTTGTTGTAATGGTGCTTTAATGGTGACAGCACATATGTAGATCATAAAAGTAATCAAAACTTTCTCAGAGTTTGATTTGGACAGGATTGTCAAATCGGTATTCCATAATTATAATAAAAACTGCTACATGTGTACTTACAATTTATGCTTGGGCAGTACGGTATCACTTTTGAATAAAGTGCAGAAAAGCACAGGTATGTGGTCTTGTAAAATTGGGTTAGCAAAATCTGTTTTCATTTTTGGGGAAATGGACGTGTGATGATAAAACACTACAAGTAATGGTAATTAGATGAAAGTGAGAGCACAAGCGAAAACATCAAAGAGAACTCGAACTTAGAATATATATAATGCTGTCTCCATCTTCACTACAGTGAATAAAGATGATGACAGAAGTATGAACATGATGAATTAGAGAATTGAGTGTAAGAAGCAGTTCTCATGAAATTGGATGGTATATTAGAATCAATTTTTGAGTGGTTTAAGACCGCTGGAAAGCAAATTCTTTTACTCCAAATGGAAATACTAGCTTGCAGCTATCAGATTTGAACCCTGATCATTTAATTGTTGTTGAGGGTATTGCCATATTTTGCAAAGAAAGAAAGACAATACTGTATGATGTTGAAAAAACTTGAAATTGGTGTGATAAATGAGGACTGCAAAGTAGCCTAGTTCCATACACTGAAACAGTCAATAAATTAATCAGAATAATACTAGAATGCAATACATACAGATGTTAAGATTTAAAAAAACAAAAGCAGTAAAACTAAAGAAACTCACTTAGCTGAATGACTGGTTTGCTGATGGTCAAGTGGTTGAGTGCAGTATGATATAAAGTATTTTAGAAAAATACTGGAAAAATAGTTTCTCTCTAATTTGATCTTATGAAGCTGAGAATTTAATCTAGTATGTAATAAAAGAATGATCATGTACTTTTTCATTTTTGTTTCGATCCTTTTGAAAGTGGTGGACTTGTGAGTTTATGCCAGGGATTCTTAGAAATAGGCTGGGGACTCCTGAGTTCCATGATGAAAGGTCCAGGACTCTTTATCTTGAAACTTGCTGGCTGTAGATTTTCTATCATATTCCATGAAAAACTATGGAAAACTCTGGAGTATTTGGACTAATATTCCAGGCTTATTCCAGGGTAGGCTGGAAAAGCATGGGGAAAAAAAGATGTGGAAAAGCATGGAAAATGCTGGACAATTCTAGCATGGAAAACACTTGAGTATTGGACTAATATTCCAGGTTCTGTCCAGGGTAGGCTGGAAAAGCATGGGAAAAAAAGACATGGAAAACACTGGACAATTCTAGCATGGAAAATACTGGAGTATTTGGACCAATATTCCTGGCTCTCTCCAGGGTATGCTGTAAAACCATGGACAAAAAAGACATGGAAAACCCTGGACAATTCTAGCATGGAAAACCCTGGAATATTGCATTACAAATCCTGGAATACTGGCCCCAACAAAACTGTAATATTTGGCTAGAAGACCATGAAAATGTTTGATGAAAACGAGAGTTCCCTATAAAATAATTTTCATTTTGCTGAGACCCTGACAGGATCCCAGTCCCATCTGTTAATATTGTACACTATTAGGTGAAAAGCAAGAAAATTAGCCATCTAAATTACATTTCAGTGCTCAAAAAGTCTGATAGCCCAGTATCCTGGGTCCCCTTCACCTGAGAAATTGATCGCGCTAATGAAATGCTGAATTTTAATTCAAGATGTTGGAAGAATGGTAAATTATTAATATTTATCCTCATGTATGTGCATTACACCATACTTCTGTTGAAAGCAGTAGGCATTGAGTACATATTGAAGCATAATTATTATGATCTATGAATTGGGAACAGATTGTTACTATAACCGGGGGTCAAGCTAGACTTGAATTTTAGGGACAGAACAGGGAGAAGTGAGAGCTGAACAGGGAGAAGCGCTCACATGGCTTTAAACATACATGTGATTCTAAAATACTGTTTTAGATATTTATATAACAGAAACCAGCCAGAACCAGTCTAGTGAAGACAGGAACTGTTCCAGCAATTGTTGCAACAATGTGTGGCCACATGTCATTCAGGCTCGCAAGTATACATGGCAAGCATTTAATTTTGATTGCTTCGTTGTTGCAGCCTGAAGAGTTTAGGGCAAATACTGGATTTTTTTTCTCCAGGTATTATAAGTAATAAAGGGGACAAATGTGGCTGTATTGGCTTATGAGTCTTTGATTAAAAAATCAGCTGACCTTGAGATAAAAAGGAATGACTGACTAAAAATGATTTTGGCAAAGAGATTTTGAGATTTCACCAAAGTTTTGACCATTATATAGTATTTTACTTAAGTTTCAGTAATTTTTCAGACATTTCAAAAGGTTTCAGGTAACAATGGATGTGAGCTAAACAGGACTTTATTAACGAGGGTAATATTTCAGTGTACATGAAACAAAATTATACAGTTATTACAACTATATGACATCCTTGAGATATGGGAGTTGTACTGCAGACTTGACTTTTGAATGTACAAACTATGATGCTGTTGTGGTTGCTAGAAAGAGTCTTTGTTCCATAAGCAGCTGTGACAAATGTTTATCATGATATAATTACTCTTATTTTACTCTGGATTCTAACACAACTAGAATATTTTGATAATATCAACAATAATACCACTCTCGATCACAGGGGCCCTGTGCTCACGATATTGAAGGATGATTCTACTTGTGGGCCAAGAAAACTTTGCAAAGATATGACTATCTTTAATAGACATGGGTATCTGGCAATAATGTCAACAATTCCGCACCAGTGATCTATACGTTGTCACTCCTTAAATTCTGGATGTGAATCAATTCCATTGATGCTTTTAGAATAGGGGTTGGTATGGGGATCGCTTAGCTCCAGACCAGGGATATTTTTAACCTGTTTTTAGTTGCACTTGGACCTCCCATCACATGTACATAGTTCACACCATGTGTGAGTATGTTCCAGAGGAACCCTGCACATTATTGGAAGAAGTTTGGAATTATATAACTTTGAAATCATCCTGGTTCAATTCCTTGTCTATTTATAGCATGTTAGCAGCTACTGTAAAGCTGTTAACTGATGTTCAAAATCTTTATGGCACAAATCGCAAAATGCTAGTTCTGGCATTCAGTTTTCATACAGATTGATCAATCACAGTCCCATAGACTCTGCATTCAAGCTATTCTCATTGCCACACATTTTTCAAATGGTTATTCAAATTCCTATCCCACCTGAAAATTCGAAACACCATGTTGGACAAGTATGCTCATTCCCATCAGTTTCTGTTATGCGAAGATTCATTGGGCAAGTACCAACTTTTGACCAATCAGAAAGCTCTTTACATCAATCTGTTCAATAATATATGGAACAAATACTTACTTAAAGGATGATTGTGGACTGGAACCAGACATAGCTTTTTAAAAAAATTTTCGGAGACAATTTATAACAGAAATGGTCCATATTGAGGAAAATCAGATTCAGATCAGGAGAAAAGCGAGATTCTGCTTTAAAATGGAAAACAAGCAAACAGTCTTGTTTGAGGGTAGTAACATCCAATTCAAGTTAAACAAAAAACAAAAGATTAGAAAAAGAATAAGAAAAATGGCAAAGAAAAACATGGAAAGAAATTATTGTTTCCAAAGTGAACAAATAAAATTACAGTTATCAGAAACAGGAAACATAAATGTTGCTGAAAATCATTTAAATTGTACAAGAAACAAAAAATAAATTATATTGAAATAGAATAAAGGTTTGTTTTTTATATCAGTAAAGTAATATTTCTTATTGATATTTTTTTATTGAAATGTCAGTGATATTACATTTACAAAATATCACTATGTTTTCAAAAATTTTGGCAAAATCTCTGAAATTTCAATCACAAATTCTCACTGATATTTTCAGAAATTTTGACAAAATCTCTGTGACATTTTGGCAAAATCCCAGTGAAATTTCACTGAAATTTGGTGAAATACCATAATTTTGGGAGAAAATGACATTTGAGTGAATGTCACTGAAATTTCCCTGCAGTTTCACTGAAATTCCAGTCACATTTTCACTAGGGTATGATTTTTGACAAGCATATTTTAATAGGAAGCAAAAAAACTTATTTCTCGGAGTAAGTATCAGATGAAATCCAAAATCCACCTTGCACCAAATTTTCTAAGTCCAGAGTAATATTGTATTCCAGTGAAATGTCTGTTTGATATTAGTCTGGATGTCATGCCAGATATCCAACATTTGCACAGAATATTTAAGTCCAATATGCTCATGTGGAAAAGACATGTGCGAAAATCCAATTTAGAACAAATTTATCATGTGTCAAATTGGAATCAAAGTCCAAAATCTGAAAATTTGTTTAGTTATTCCTTGGCTCACAAGATTTAACAAACTGCACACATGAGCTTGCAAAATCTACCCTAATTGCATACATTGTCAACAAGGTTCAGATGTGCAGTTTACAAGAAGCTCAAGAGATTGTTGAGATTTTTCTGCATTGCCAACCATAATTAATTGAACAGAAGAAATGAAAAATAATGCTAAATGCCAGTCTTGAATATTGACTACGTTCTTTTCAGGTTTTCTATGCAGAAATATATTTTAAAAAATTCTAAGTCCAAACTGTCCACACTTTTCCAGGGTTTTCCATGCTGAAAAAATTCTGAGTTCAAACTGTCCATGGTTTTCCAGGCATGTCCAGCATTTTCCATGCACAATGTCCAGGGTTTCCATGCTAAATTTTGCAAAATATTTCGTTTTCCAGGGTTTTCCATGTTTTTCCGTGAATTCTATCCTTTTCCAGAGTATACTCTGGAAAAAGTACAACCGGGTTGGATGATAGCCTTAATATCTAATTATC
Organism: Megalonaias nervosa; assembly: GCA_016617855.1. Taxonomy (NCBI): domain Eukaryota; kingdom Metazoa; phylum Mollusca; class Bivalvia; order Unionida; family Unionidae; genus Megalonaias; species Megalonaias nervosa. Next base: position 55,494 of record JAECUM010024661.1, read on the forward strand.
AAAAGTATCAGAAAAGTGACATTTTCATTTCTGGGTTTGCTACTGCTGTGGTGTTAATATTATTTTTACATGATTAACTGGCTTCCTTTCAAACTAATTATTTATAACAAATCTTTTTTGTTTCAGAAAACTACACAATAGATCTTCAACCAACAAGAGTATTTTATTTGACCTTTTTTTGGTTTTATAAATTAATTATTGACAACAATTAACATAGTATCTCAGAATTTCATAAAACCTTATTAACAGGCATTTCCAGTTTTAAACCTTATTAATGGGGGTTCCAGTAAGTCTGATGAAGTTTTATTTAATCAGGTCCCTAAATACATCTTGGAGAATTATAGTAAAATTACTGCTTGTTGCTGGTATCCTTTTTTTCTGAATTCAGAAAGGGACTTCACATACCTCTACTATCTTCTAATGGTATAATTTTGCTGACACATTGTGACACAGTCCATGTGGTGTGAAGGACTAACCTAATGTCTATAGAGTACAGACCCTGGGGCAGTTGATCCCTGTTGGGTTATTGATAAGTACAGGAGATAAGCTTTCACATTTCTTTTGCCATGTGCTTTGGGACTACACCTCTGGGCATTGTCCCAGAAAGAATTAATGTAGAGCCCAAGGCAACTTTGAAAGGGACTGGTTTTCAGTGAGGAGGATGTGATGCAACACCTAATTACCTAATACCTGATAAAAGCCTGGATGGACAATGTCTTTACATTTATCCCTATCAGCTAAGATCTGGCTTATGCACCTTCACCTTAATCATTTACAAACACTTAAACCCAGTTTGGTAGCCTGCTCATGATGTGATTGATATTGGCTTTGAATAAACAAGTTAAATAAAACAGAAGTTTGTCAACTAAAAGCTGATTAAGCACTCATCTGCTGGAATTTGCATGTATATAAAATGAAAGATGCACATATTTCCACATGGATTTTGTTATCCCAGAGAACCGTGCATGTACATGTTGAAAGTACCTGGGATGAGTTCATGATCTATCCATGAAATCAGGGTGTTATGACTTTATGGTCTTAAAAAAATGAAAATGCAAACCAAGTTTTGTAAAATTAAACATAATTTATTTCCCTAGACTCCAAAGTGAAAATTTAAAACGAACTTAAAGTATTGTGAATTAAATCCCAAATAGATCTAAATGTTCTGTCATAAGTTAGAAAACCCATAAAGTATAGAGTATTCCAAAAGAATTCCAGTGGTGTTCCAAATGATTGCCAGTCTTGAAAGTGCTGATGTACCAGTAGCCTGGAATAGTGTTGATGTGCTAATAGTGTTGATGCATCACAATGATATTATCCAGATATGTTTCTAAATGAATTCACAATAATCCCAAAATAGTGATTTAGTCTGAAAGTTTGAGCACTGTGTAATTCTAGTAAATAATTTAATTAGAAAGATCCTTTCAAATTAAAACTGAAAACAATTAAAAGACTGATTCCAGCTTGGATGCTAAGATAGGAATAAAGAATTTCTGTATGCTTTACCCTTATACAAAAACCTAAGTCACAATATGAAGACCAGGATGAGGGTCACAAGTTTAGAACATTCTAAATGGCCAGCAATATTAGGTCTGTTAATAAAATTTTAGTAAAGAACATGGCAAACAGCAGTGTGTGTGTGTGCGTGTGTGAATGTGTGTTTGATTTGGAATTTTAATGTAGCTTTAAAAAAATTTCAGTCATATCGCTATGATGTCTGCAGTGTGGCAGTTTATAGTGATGTCTTGCACAGGGGCATTATGTCACAGACATGTAGCATGATGTTGCATCCAGTCACATTGTCCTGACACTGACCTCAATGCTGAGCACCTAGCGAGGCAGCTGTTAGGACCATTTTTATAAGTCTTTGGTATGACTTGGTCGGGGTTTGAACCTGTGACCGCCTGCATCCATGGTGGGGCAAACGGCAGTTACTCCAGCAACTCCCACTGGTAAAACCACAGTCCTGAACTCAAATCCAAGTAAATGTTTTGTATTTATGTGAATTGGATTTTAAAGTAGCTTTAACAATTTTTCAGTGATATAGCTACAATCTCTGCAGTGTGGCAGTTTTATTGTCATGTCTAGTACTGGGGCATCATGCTGCAGAACTGCGAAGCAGAATTGACCAAAGTTGACAGAAAGCAGTGTGGTATTAATGGTTTTCAAATTTATGGACATGATATTGACCCAATGCCAGATATTGGCACTGTTACTCAAAATTGAAACTCCTTTAAATCACATATACAAAAAACATGCAAGAGAAATAGTCTAAATTCATGTGTTATGTGTACGCTTGTACAAAAGTAACAAAAGAAAAGAGTGAAGCCAACAAACTTTGTAAAATTTAACAAAATAATTTATTTCCCTAGAAAACAAGGTAAAAATATGAAAAAGGACTTATGGTTTGTGAATATAATCCAAAAATTAATCCTAGAATTTAAAAATATAAGTCCTATCACTAAAAAGTTCTAATTGAATCCAAGTTCGAATCTCGATGAAGTTCCAAGATGGAAGGTGATGATGCCCTCTGTAGACAGTTTTGTGCTGTTATGTCAACAGTTCCTTGTTGAATCACCAAGAATAGAATTCCGGCATTAGAATTCGGAATAATTTGTAGTAAATGTCTTTGTCCAAGAATTTCGGTGAACACACATAAAGTCTTCAAGGAAAATAAATTATTGTAAATAAAAAACCTCAATTCAAATGGCAACAACAGGAATACCTTTCAGACTGAAGGTATGATTTACAACTGACTCAGAAACACGGAGATTGATAATTAAACCCAACTAAGAAGCAATTTCAGACCCGCATAATGGGACACGTGATCACTTAATTCAAACAGCGCAGTAAAAAAAAATGTCAATTATTGTGTACTCTAGTATAGCCTTAGCTAAAAATCAACGATTCCCACACTGGAAATGAATTAAAAATAAAACATTTATTCAACTAACACGCAGGCAAAGCATGACCTTGATTACAACCAATGATTTTGGACCAAGGTCAGTAACTAGGTCAGCTAAAAATACAATGAAGCAACACTGTTATTTACTAGAACTGAACCAAATTTTTCTAGAATAATGTCAAATCCAGTGAATAAAGTTATTACAATAACATGTAATGAAATAAAAATAAAAGAGAATTTGAAACTAACACACAAGTAATTAAATTACAGATTAATAACACTTCCCCCCATAAAGAAAAGGAAAGATTTATATAATAAAGCTTTCTTTTACCATAAGTTAATTATACATGAGGTAAAACAAGATTACATGAGAAGAATTCTTATGAATTATACAAAGTGTACATGAAATAATATTTCTATACACGGGAAAGTGAATCTGCAATTAAATTGTCTTTTCCCATGATGTGCCTGATGTCAAGATTATATTCCTGTAACAACAATCTCCACCTTAATAATTTTTGCTCTTTGTTTTTCATCTTCTCGATGAAAGTAAATGGGTTGTGATCACTAAACACAACAATCGGAGAAGGAGCTAACTAAAGTAAACTTCAAAATGCTGTAATGCCAGTATCAAAGCCAAACATTCCTTCTCGATTGTTGAGTAATTTCTTTGGTGCTTATTTACTTTCTTAGAGAAATAGCACACTGGATGATCAACACCATTTCTATCTTCTTGAATCAATACTGCTCCAACCTCAACATCACTTACATCAACAGATAGTTTAAATGGTTGATTGAAATTTGGAGCTGTAAGAATTGGTGCACCTATAAGTATGGCCTTTAACTTGTCAAAAGCCTCCTGACATTTTTCAGTCGAAAGAAACTTGTTTTTCTTACTCAATAAATTTGTCAGGGGTTCAGCAATATTAGAAAAATTGGAACAAAATTTCCGATAGTATCTAGCCAAAAATCACATCATATGCTTTTTACTGACAGGCACAGGGAATTTAGAGATAGCCTTGACCGTAGCATCTATAGGTTTAACTTGTCCATGTCCCACAGTATGTCCTAGAAATGTTACACAAGCATGGCAGAACTCACTTTTAGATAAATTGATTGTCAAACTTGCATCAGTGAGTCTGTCAAAGAATTTCCGAATTGTTGCTAGATGTTCTTTCGAGGTGTCGTTGTATATGATGACATCATCGATGTAAGCATCACAATTATCTAGACCAGAGATAATCATATTCATCAAACGTTGAAAAGTACTTGGGGAACCCTTCATATTGATAAAGTCCATCTGGAGTCATGAATGCCGAAATTTCCTTTGCCCTTTCCGTTAGTGGAATTTGCCAAAATCCTTTCAGAAGGTCAAATTTGGTGACGTACTTGGCATTTCCAATTTTATCAATACAGTCATCGATTCTTGGTAATGGAAATGAATCTGTTTTTGTCACACTGTTCACCTTCCTATAATCAGTGCACATATGGAAAGTTTTATCTGGTTTCGGAACAAGTATACATGGTGAACTCCAGTCACTTTTACTGGGCTGTATGAAATCATTCTCCAGCAAATACTGAATTTCCTTTTCCAAGTATTCCTGTTTGAGAGGGTTCATCCTGTATGGGTGTTGTTTCACAGGTTTAGAATTTATAATTTCAATGTCGTGAAAAATTTTGTTCGTTCTCATAGGAACATCTGGAAATAAGTGCTCATATTCAAATAATGGCTGTTTAAGTTCATTCCTTTCTTGTTGTTGCAAATGTAAAAGTTTCTGGTCCAGATTTTTCATAATTTCCAAATTCCAAAGATTTATCGCTCCAAAATCAATAGTGTCCAATTGAATTCCTTCACTTAAATCCATAGTAAGTGGGACAGGTACAACTAAATTAATTGCATGATTTACCTGGCTATCACTCTCACTATACTGGTACTCCTATAATTTATTTAGATCAGAGTACTGTTATTATAATTTAACTCGTTCATTTTCTTCTTAACTTTGTAAGGGCCATAAAATCTAACTTGAAGAAAATTTTGAAGAATGAGCAAGAGAGAATGAACTCTATTACAAGACTCAAAAGTTCTCTTCATTAAAGTTCTGTGAAACCATAACTTCACTTTTGACTTGAATTGCTGAGTACCAAAGTCAAACATAACTTGCTGGAAAATTCCAGACATAAAATTTGACCCTTGATCCGATTGGACAGATTTAGGAAGGCCAAATTGAGTAAAAATCTTTATCAAAGATTTTACTATAGTTTTAATTTTAATATTCCTCAAAGGAATTGTGTTTGGGAATCTTGTTGACGCACACATAATGGTCAACAAATATTGGTTGCCTGACTTGGTCTTAGGTAAGGGACCAAAACAATCTACCATAATTCTGCTAAATGGTTTGTCAAATGCAGGAATAGGTTGCAGATGAGCCTTAGGTATCTTTTGATTGGGTTTTCCTACCATTTGACAAGTATGACAAGATCTAAAGTATTTACAAACATCACTTTTGATTTTTGGCCAATAAAAGTGAGTCAAGATCTTGTGATAAGTTGTATTAATCCCTAAATGACCAGCCAGAGGAGTTTCATGGGCCAAACTAAGTATTTCTTGTCTGTAAGATTTTGGAACTACAGTTTGATAGTTCACTGACCACTCATCACCAGCAGGTACCTCGGGAGGTCTCCATTTTCTCATAAGAATTCCATTTTTAATGAAATAACAGACAGGTACTTCAGTGGCTTCAGTTTCACTAATGGCCCGCTGAAACAAACAGGAGATCTCTGGATCGTTTTCCTGTTCAATGACAAGTGATTGTCGTTTGTCACCATGATTAGATAAAAGAGAATGAGTACTTCAAAGAGGATCACTGTGATCAATACCTTTTGATTGATCCAAACAAGGAGTGAAAGTGACCTCATCAAAAGCCTGGCCAATACATGTGTCAGCTAAAGTAATATTTTCCTTATCAAAATCATTCTCAAGAGCTTTCTTTGCCATAGCTCTAGTAACTGCACAAGCTGGGTATAAATCAGGGAATTCTTTTTCAATAGGATCAACTTTCTGATCCAAAGAAGGCTTGTCAGTTACAAGTGGATTAACCACAACCTTGTCTCCAGTTAGGTTGTTGACTAGTAACAAATGAATGCCCTGAACGGGTGATGAAGACACTATTCCGACTGTCACAGGTCCTGAAACTAAGTCTGATGACAAATTTATAGAGTGGAGAGGAACATTAACAAAGCTGCACTCTACTCCCTGAATGAGAACACTCTCATTAGAAGAAGACTTCTCAGAAAAAGGCAAAGTACCTGATAATAAAAGACTCTGAGAAGCTCCTGTATCCCCTTAAAATTTTAGTAGGGATAGGATTGGCCAAATCACCTAAGAGTGATATAGAACCCTTTGACATAAATGGTGTATAATTCTCCATAACAAAATCAGACTGGGGTTTATTAAACTCAACAAATGTATTGCTTTCAATATATGACCCTGACCTTGACCTCTTAGAAATAAGAGCATTTGGGATAGGTCTGTCTTGATTCTGATGCTTATATTTCAATTTGAAGCAATCAGAAATAACGTGTCCTTTTTTCTTGCAATAGGTACACATAGGAAGAGACAAGGATTTTGAATCAAGTTTATCAGAAGCTTGATTTGTAGATGTTGTGCCAGATTGAGTTTTAGAAGCAGTTGTATTAGGCTGAAATACCTTTCTACCAGTAGACTGCTGAGTGAAAGACTTGCTTACAAAAGGAACTTTATGAGTTAAGAAATACTCATCAGCAGAAAGAGCAGCATTTTCCAAGGTTTTGATCTGATGCTCTTCAAGATGAGTCTTAATGTCACTTGGGACACAGTTCTTGAACTCTAAAAGTAATACAAGTTGTTTGAGACTTTCATACTCATATTCAACTTTCTTGGCTAAGCACCATCTCTCAAATAACTGCTCTTTTTCTCTTTCAAATTTGACATAAGTTTGTCCAGCTTCTTTTCTGTAGTTCCTAAATTTTTGCCGATAAGCCTCAGGAATTAACTCATAACCCTTTAAGATGCATTCCTTAACCAAATCATAGTCAGAACTTTGCTGTACTTACAGGGAAATGTAAATATCACGAGCTCTACCAGTAAGTACACATTGTAATAATAGAGTCCAGTACTCCTTCGGCCACTTAAAATTTTCAGCAACTTTTTCAAAATAAGGAAAATACGTGTCTACTTCTTTTTCCAGAAAAGGGGATACTAACTTCATATTTTTGAAAACATCAAAAGTAGGGGAGTGTTTTCCTTTTGCCAGCTCTAATTCTTTTAACCAAATTTGAAATTCCCTTTCTTCCTTTTCTCTTTGCATTTGCATTATCCAATCTGCTTTTACTTTCTCAAATCGCATCTGTCTTACTTCCCTTTCTCTTTCCATTTATATCTTTTCTATCTGGAACTGAACCTGTCTTATCTCTAATTCCAACATTTTTAGCTGGACTTGCATTTTCAAAATTTCCAACCACTCCTGGGTAAGATTCAAAATATTCTCTACTTTTGATGATATTGTGAAAAAACCTGTTGATTTCACTAAAGATTTCAAACAAAATGTGAAATAGTACTTGGGATTTAAAATATTCTGAAAACTAGGGGAAATTATATTTCAAAAAACAATTTTCTGAAATATTTTAGCCAAAATTCATATATCCCGGACAAGCCCCCAATTTTCCTTTGTTACGTATAAGCTTATACAAAAGTAACAAAAGAAAAGAGTGAAGCCAACAAGCTTTGTAAAATTTAACAAAATAATTTATTTCCCTAGAAAACAAGGTAAAAATATGAAAAAGGACTTATGGTTTGTGAATATAATCCAAAAATTAATCCTAGAATTTACAAATATAAGTCTTATCACTAAAAAGTTCTAATTGAATCCAAGTTCGAATCTCGATGAAGTTCTAAGATAGAAGGCAATGACGTCCTCTATAACCAGTTTTGTGCTGATATGTCAACAGTTCCTTGTTGAGTCACCAAGAATATAATTCCGGCTTTAGAATTCTGAATAATTTTTAGTAAATGCCTTTGTCGAAGAATTTCGCTGAACACGCGTAAAGTCTCAAGGAATATAAATTATTTTAAATAAAAAAACTCAATTCAAATGGCAACAACAGGAATACCTTTCAGCCTGAAGGTATGATTTACAACTGACTCAGAAACACTGAGATTGAGTATTAAACTCAACTAAGAATGCAATTTCAGACCCGCATGATGGGACACGTGATCACTTAATTCGAACAGTGCAGTAAAAAAAATGTCAATTATCGTGTACTCTAGTATAGCCTTAGCTAAAAATCAACAATTCCCACACTGGAAATGAATTTAAAAATAAAACGTTTATTCAACTAACATGCAGGCCAAGCATGACCTTGATTACGACCAATGATTTTCACTTTGTGTTTATGAAATTTTGAACCAAGGTCAGTAACTAGGTCAGCTAAAAATGCAATGAAGCAACACTGTTAATTACTAGAACTGAACTAAATTTTTCTAGAAAAATGTCAACTACAGTGAATAAAATTACAATAACATGTAATGAAATTAAAATAAAATAAATGAGAATTTGAAACTAACACACAAGTAATTAAATTACATATACGTAAGACATGTATTATAGAAAGCATTCTGGCATGAATAGCTTTCAGGTATATACAAATGGTGCCATTCTGGCATGAATAGCTTTCAGGTTTTTACAAATGGTGCTGTTCTGTCATGAATAGCTTTCAGGTTTATACAAATGGTGCCGTTCTGGCATGAATAGCTTTCAGGTTTATACAGGTGGTGCCATTCTGGCATGAATAGCTTTCAGGTTTATACAATTGGTGCCATTCTGGCATGAATAGCTTTCAGGTTTATACAAATGGTTCCCTTCTGGCATGAAATGCTTTCAGGTTTATAGAAATGGAGCCATTCTGGCATGAATAGCTTTGAGGTTTATACAAATGGTGCCATTCTGGCATGGTTGCTGTAACTAAAACCGCTAAAATAAACAGTTTCAATAATTCCTTTTCAATAATAAACTATTTCAATAATTCCTTTTCAATCATAAACAGTTTCAATAATTAGTTTTCAATAATAAACAGTTTTAATAATTTCTTTTCAAAAATTGCTTCAGAGAAATTGACCAAATTTGACAGAAAGTGTCCTAGCTTAAGCACCTTTAAGATTTATACAAATGATGCCATCAGTTATGGCTGCAGTTACTAAAAGTATACAAATAATTTTAAAAATTTTGATGTATTTCTGTTCATTTAATATATTCATTCAAGGCTCATATGCTAATAAGACTTCATGTTTCTTTATTTTTGTAAGTTCATTTCTTTAATTTGCATGTCCACTCCTTTAATTTGTTTGTCCATTTCTTTAATTTTTTTATATCCATTAATTCCTTTAATTTGTATGCTCATTTCTCATTCTCTATAAAATTGTGTTTAAATAGGTATCAGGTTCATCAGTACATATGTCAACAGTTGATTTTGCAAGGTAACTGTTCATGGAATAAATAGATTTCAATCAAATTTAGTATGCAACTTTTCAGTACTGGAACCTTTGGTACATGTACCACTACACATTTAGAAAGAATTTTAGTAGTTCCATGTTATCATTAAGAGGCTCTAAGATTCCTGTTTGCCTTTATCCATGACA
>JAECUM010024662.1:0-43801 GCA_016617855.1 Megalonaias nervosa
GTCGTACAGGGACAAGTACGATCTCAAGTAATCATTCTGGGCAAAGTTGGGTTAGAAGGGTCTGGTACACAAGGTCTTGCCATCGCGACTCACTTCGATCTTGGACACTCTGTAGTGCTTAAACTGGAAAGGATTTTGATCGTGGGCTCCGTTGAGGGCTGCATTGCTGACGATGCCAACGATTAAACGTTTGGGTAACTGTCCTTGAAACAGATGATCTTCGATCTTGGATCGGAGTCCAGCAGCAATGGTGAACGTTTTCACTTCTACGCGTCGTATCGGATACTTGGCAGTTGTTCTGCTCAATGTGTGACTGATGTCGTTTCCCGCTTTAGGTAACACTTCTACGTGGCGCACGTAAAGTCTGGCTTCTTGGATGATGGTTTTGTACTCGTTGGCATGAGTCATCAAATGGAAAGCGACACTGCTGCGATTCAGTCTAAGGCGAATATCCAGTCCGCTGAGCAAATACTTGTCTTGCAACCACATGTCCAAATGCAAACGATCCATCAGTTCCAAACTACGGCCTTGCAGGATTTCGACGGTCTTTAAAGCCCACATTGTGAGGATCGTCATCTGCTGTCAGGGCTGTGTCGTTAAACTTGTCCTCACCTGCGGTGTCAGGTTTCCAAACCACGCAAGTATCCAGATGAGTGTTCTTGGCCTTTTTTCAGTACGTCAAGAGATTTTCCAGGTACGCTCGGTAAGGGTAAGTATCCATGCTACTGTTGACCAATTTGTTATTCAAGTACAAATCCACTTCGCTGATCAAGGAATGCATGAAATTGTTGACAGGAGCTTCTCTGGAATCGGCTCCCGGCTATTCAGATCAATGTAATCTTCGCCTGTCCTTTGATTTCAAACTCGATGGGAGCTGAATCCGTCAAAGAGGAGACGGGATGAAATTCTACCCATTGGGATTCTTGCATCGTCATCATGGTCGGTGGCATGGCAAACAGATCCAGTTCCGATTTGGAAATGGCGCAAGACTCTCGTTGCATCATTTTCTTTCTTTCTCTGTTTTAATAATCAAAAACTTCTATGTCTCAGACGGTTCTTCTTTTCTTAGTCTTTCTAGCTGTGGGGGTGTGAAGTCCTCTGAAGGGATGTCTTCGTCGTCTCTTTCTGCCTTGTCCTTGTTGTGGCGTCAGGGAAGTAGGAATTGTTACGTATATGTAATTAAATTATTTGTGTGTTAGTTTTAAATTTTTTTCATTTTATTTTTGTTTCATTACATTTTATTGTAATAATAATATTTTTACTGGATTTGACATTCTTCCCAGTACATTTAGTTCAGTTCTTTTAGCATGATTAGAACGTAGTAGATTACTACATTATATTTTTAGCTGACCTAGTTTTTGACCTTGGTTCCGATTTTGTAAACACTGAGTAAAATAATTGGTTATTACCAAAGTCATGTTCAACCCACGTGTTAGTCTGTTGTAAACAGTTTTATTTTAAATTTATTTCCAGTGTGGGAATCTGATTCTTAGATAGGGCCATTCTAGCCTACGTGAAAATTAGCAATTTTTTTTACTGCGCTGTTCAAGTTAAGTGACCACGTGGGCCATCATCTGATCTAAAATCGCGGGTTAAAACAAACGTTTTCTAGTGGATTTGATCAGTCGTAAATATATACCTTCGGGCTCAAGGTATTTGTCTTGTTGTTGCCGTTTGAGTTGATTTTCGTATTTAAAATAATTTATTCACCCTGGAAAACACTTAACTTCAACGAAATTCTTGGTCAAAGACATTCATTAAATTATTCGGAATTCAAAGGCCGGAATTACATTCTTGGTGACTCAACAAGGAACTGTTGACACATCAACACAAACTGGTTATAAAGGACGTCATCGCCTTCCATATTGGAACTTCATCGAGATTCGAACTTGGATTCAATTAGAATTTTTAGTGATGCGACTTATATTTTTGAATTCTATGATTAACTTTTGGATTAGATTCACAAACCGTAAGTCCTACTTTATATTTTTACCTTGTTTTCTAAGGAAAAAAATTATTTTGTTAAAATTTACAAAGCTTGTTAACTTCACTCTTTTCTTTAGTTACTTTTGTACGAGCCTACACGCAACAGAATGCCTGACTCAACAGCGTCTGGGGCATTTATAGGAGTTTCTCGTCGGCCCAAAATGTCTTTTCCCGTTTGAAGCAAGATATTTTTGCCTGCTCTCAAGAAAGGTTCCTTGGGATTTTGTTTGTCAATGATGACATTTTGGAGAAATTCTTTACCTTGGGTCAAAGCTGCATCTTTCAAGGCGTGCAATCCCCGTGTCACCATCGGTTTTAAAATGGGGGCCACTGAACGAAAGGCTGATTTCAGCATATTTCCTAAACCATGTCCTCGCTGTCGAGCGACTCCTTGGTACACCGGATACATGACTGACAAAAAGTTAGAGTGATCGTTTTCGAAAATGGAGTTTCACTGTGACTTTCCCTTTGGTGAATAGAATATTTTGTCCCAGATCTCCTTTTATAGTAATGTTGACAGTGTCTAAATACGACTTACTGACGGGCAAATTGTGAGGATGTACAAATTCTCGGGGAACGTGATAGGTGTTTCCACCTTCCTCGTCAGCATTCGTGGAAGAATCCACTTTGAAAGGAATGACACGCAGTAACGGTACGGAGGTGTGTCCCACCACGTTGTACTCCACCACATCGGAGTACACAAAGATCAAATTCAGTCCTTGATTCATTTCTACAGGGATTCGAAATATTTCGCAAAATCCAAGTTGCCGGTATTTCGTTTTTAATCTTGATCAACTTGGGATCTCCACCCAAAATGTCATACAATTCTGGACAAAATGTGATGGCAAATACTTTGTCCTCTGAAAATTTGATCAGTAGGTGACCAGCTATTTTATGGTACTCGCGGGTGACACTTTTTCTGGTTTTCTCCAAGGTTTTGCCAAACACGATATTGAATTTGGTAGCAATCGTGTTCACCAAATGTTGACCGCTAAAATAATAACCTGCAGGAATGGTCAACAGATAGGTGAACCGTTTAGTTTTAAGATCTTGTGTTTTCATAGACTCACCTGCAGTGGTGCGTTCATCCAAGTTTTGTTGCACTTGCTCGTCATGAACTTCCACCGTAAAAGTGTTTTGATTTTGGAAGGATATATAAGTTTCGTGTATGGTGAATCATTTCCACTGAAGCCACTTCCCAATAGGCTTCGTGATCCAATTGGATGGCCTGAGGAAATTTGGCCGTGAAACAGCACAAAGTATTGTGGGGAAACAACTCCATGGAACTGTTACTGGGTAACGTCAAGTGAAATTGGTTGTTCATAATTCCAGAGTTCTAGTGTAGGAGGGGTCGCTGAAAGTCAGAAAAGTGTCTGAAAGAGGATCGTTATGGTAATTGTTGGAAGGGTGAAACGTTGAACGCAAGGCTCCTGTTGTTGTTCCCGTTAGAGGAGTATTTCAGGGACGGACTGGGGAGAAGGTAACCGATGCAACTGCTAAGTAAAATGGTCCACAATTGTTTGTCTCTCTGCAAACAAAAACTGGCAATGGCAGCACCGATGACACAATACACCACAAAGATTTGGCAGAAAAAGACGATTTGCGTTTTAGGCACACGTTCTCTACACCACACCCACTGCAGTAGCTGAGGCTGTGTTGAAGGGCATAATGGTCACTTCTTTTTATAGTCGATGATTTGCGAAGCGTCGATCCAAGAGTCAAAACTGGGAGGATATCCTTTCCAACGTACTTTGACTTCTTTGACAAATCGTTTTCCCACTTTTCGGGTTCCTCGATCGAGAATGCTTTCTATCTCGTACACTTCGTCTTCTTTTTTGGTCACAAGTTGTAACTCGGGCAAGTAAAACGTTCCTTTCAACACTTCCCCGTTCATGTCTTCCAATTTATAGACGGGAGTATAATGGTTACGCACTCGCTCAGTGACACGAAACAATTCGGTGGTCCAGTTGGATAAGTAACCTTTGTCGAAAGTGCGTTTGGTTTTGCCAATGCGCACCCCAATCTCCTGCTGCCAACATTCCACCTTTCTTGGGGACAGTCACTGTCGGGGATGTACCAAACAGGCGATCGAAGACGCTCACTTCGTTGTTGGGAGTCACTTCTTGGGGGGCACGTCCAATGCTTCGATGGTAAGATTGTTTGTACGCTTGGACTAGGTGCAGCAAGACGTCGATGTACTTGAGAGTGTGTTGATGCGTAAAATACTTCCACATGCGTTCCTTCGAGGTGCGTTGAAAACGTTCCACGATGCTGCCTTTGGTTTCGGGATTCTCGGTGGTGAAAAATTGAATGTCACGTTTCTTCAATTCTTTATGGAAAGCTTGGTTCAGAAATCAAATGCCTTTGTCGGTTTGCCATCGAAGAGGGTGACGAAAGCTTTGTTTCAACACCAGTTGGAGGGCTCGCACTAACTCACTGCTCGATTTGGAAGTCAATGGCACGACCCAAGCAAATTTGGAAAAGACGTCAATGACACAAAACAAATATTTGTAGCCACGATTGTAGGTTGCCCAAATGAGAGACATCGGCTAAATCGGATTGCCATTGATGATCGATACCCTCCACTCGGGTGCGACTTCTGGAAAATTTTCGTCGAATGGGTTTATGTAAGGTGTACGTGGCTTGTTCTTGTAACCATCGTTGTACTTAAGGTAAACGGACACTTTTCAGTCGAGTTTTGGCAGCATGATACAATTTCTGAACTCCTCCGTAACCTGCAGGATGGGATGGATCGTAGTATATGCTGGCTAACACCTTCTCCATTGTTATAATAAGTTATCCACTCTTCACTGATGCTGCCCTGGATGGGTGGTTTAGAAACGGCTTTACGTGTCAGATGTGCCACGGGAGTAGAAGTAGAGGGTAGTGGTGGTGGTGGTGGTGTGGTGGCGATAATGGAATGGCTTTGGTCTTCTTTTTTTTCACTTCTGGTTTCCCTTCTTTTTGTTTGACTTTTGTCGAAGGAGGAGTGGACATCATCTTTTTAACCCAAGCTTTAATTTCTCGTTGGGGTGTAGGGAAAGGGGTCAACAAGGACGCTGCAATCTTACTAGGGATGGGAGCTGTTGACAGACTTCTCGTGCCTCTTCTTCCTCAGACATCCGTGGGGCTGCATCTGTCTTGACCGTTGGTGGTAGGGGTGGGGGTGGTGGACTTTTCATCAGAGTCTAAAAATCTTTCAGAATGGGTTGAGCTGTTTTGTCTAAAGCTTTCTGGTGCAGAGTTGCAGTAGTTGCAACAGTTGACCGTACCTTCGCGATTTTTCTGTTTCTAACAAATCGCTGCGATCCATCAACGATTGCAATTCGTGTTGTAACTGGGACATCTCGGTGAAATGAGGATTGGAAGGTAAATGCGGTGTCCGTTGTTCTTGCCAACGATGGTATTCCATCCATTGTTTGTAAGGTACTAAAGCCAGTTTTAGTCCTTCCATCAGATTTCAATGATCACGTCTGAGATCTTTTTATTCCAGATAATCCTCTTATCTTCTTAGACCTTTTCATCTTCATCCCAGGATTCATCCCATCGTTCCCAATACTCCTTTCAGCAAGGGTCCTCCTATTGTTCCCAGCAAGGGTCCTAACAGGGGTAAAATACCTCCGCGTTGCACAAACATTTATTTCTTTTGACGAATGGGTATTTTCTTTTGGACTATTTGGCGAAGAACGTGTCGATGTTTGGCTAAGCATTCTTTCTGATGTTTAGACAAAGGTATCGTTCCTTTCAAGACATTCAGACAACATTCGCTCACGGTATCGATGACGTCTTTGGAGGCGGTTTGAATGAGTTATTTTCGCATGGGTGGACGGAGCTTTGGACAGGACGGACAACATATCCCAATGTTTGGCTAAACGAGGAGGCATTCCTTTTATTTTTCCTTTTCCACTTTGGACAAAAGAACGACGATGGTGACAGTGTGCACTTCTTTGAGGGGACATTTATGGGCGTTCAGGAGCACAAAAACACTGAACCCATCGTTTACCTCAGTTTGTTTTATACTGGAATGCGTCGCCACTGATCGTCGGCTCGTCGTATCATTTTCATGGCAGGCATCACACGTCGTGGAGGGGTTCGTAACGGACTCAATCGGGACAGTTCTTTCTTGGGCAAATCCAGTAAACTCTTTAACACGCCCGATCTCTCTTGGACTTTGATTTTGGGGGCAGGTACTTTGTGAGCAGCGGCCACTTCCGCTAAAGAGGAAGAGGGTGTCACCACTGGAGGAGACGTTCTTGGAGACGCGGGTTTCCAATTTTTCATCAATATAGGAACGAAACGTGTCAAATCGGGTTTGGCAGGCATCACCAGCAACTGCGAAGCGGAAGAGGCTCAAGCTACTGGAGACGCAGTCACCGTTGCGGAAGGTCTTGGTTTGCGAATGTAAGGTTGCGTCCTGGCGGCAGTACGGCAGTACCTCTCTTGCGGGTAGAAGCTATTTTCTGTGAGCTTTACTTTTTCTTTTTCTGAGTTTCTGACATGGTCTTGACACTGCTGCTCTTTTTCCTTTTCTTCTGGGTACGTCGGGGAGTGGCTCTTTTCTCGGGGAGGACTCTAAGAGAATTAGGATCCCATTTTAAGAGGGAGCGAATGATGACACCTCCTAGAGAACCGCTACCTCCAGGTTTCAAAATGATTTGCTTTTTGGTTTGAGTGTCGATGCGAGGATCGGCTAGCTATGTCAAGGCTACTTTTTTTATCTCAAAAAGGCGTTTGGTTTGATGTGGAATGTGAATGATGCCTTGCAGTAATTGACGTGCTGTCACCGTAAACCATCGTAAGACTTCTTTGAGACTAGCTTGTAAGACACGAGCACGTATTTGTGAATTTTGTCGCGAATGATGCCGTACAAGGTACGAATCAATTTGACGGAAAGATGAGACTGAAGGGACGTCATGTTGACGATCTGTGAGACAGGCCTCAAGTGACCGAGGTTTTATAGACTTTTTTGGGTTGTTGTTGTTGTTAAGTCGACGACGGGGACGTGTACACGACTTGGCACCAGTGGTGAAACAGATGGGTACGAAATCACAAATAATCGGGGGTGGTGGGTTTTAAATCCACGAGTAAATAGGCGTGTACGGTTTGAGTGGCATCGTCGTACGCATGAGTCAGCCAAGGCGTTCCTAATTGTTTGGCTAAGACTTGCACTTGCGATTTATCTCTACGGCTTTTAAACAAGACTACGTAATGAGCATTGAGACTGTTGGTGCGATGGGTTTTACTTTGTTGAAACAAATTTTGGGTAATGCAAATGACACTGGCATTACGATGATGCCCTTTGCGCGTAAACCACAGTTTAGTTTCTTTGTAACACCACACGATTCGTTGAGGTGGACGATTGATCAAATGATGTTTATGTTCGATCAAACGTTTGACAAATTCGGTTTTGCCTGAACCGCTAGGTCTGGCAATGAGCATCTTAAAAGGATGGCGAAGATACAAGGCCTCCCAACTGGCACGATCTAAGTGTTCGGCGATGACTTTGAAAGTGGAGGAAGAGAGAGCAGAGATAGTAGAAGTAGCCATAGTAGTGTAGGGAATGTCACTTTCGACACGAAGACAAACAAGACAAGAGTTTTTATTCTTTTTTCAGGGCACTTTTATTGTCATCTTTAAAAGTGAACAACACGATAGACAAAAGACATAAACGCCAAATGGTTAAGTTCATGAATAAAAGACACAGCCAAAACGATCATACTGGAATTTAAACAAGCTTTTGTACAACATGTTTGGTGATCAAGGTGTGGTGTCCTTGGGACAGTGTGTAATGTTCTTAGAGTCTCTACACTGGGCACAGTCACACAGGGGTCCTCCCGGAATGGCCTTTCCGGGATGTCAATGACGGTCCTGTCCTGTCCTGAAGGGAGTGGATCTTCTTCTTCTTCTGGCACTGTCACTAACACAGGTTTAAAAGTTACTTTTTTCACTGAACGTTTTAATTTTTTAGGATGACAAATCTTGGGCATAGTGTGCCACTTCTTTTTTCCAAGCCTCGAAACCCCAACTTTTCCAGTCACGTACATCTTTTCAGTGAGGGTGTAAGTCACAAGCTACACACACATCATCGTACACATCTTCAGTACCTAAAAGTTGACGAATCTTGTTTTCCTGTAGAGGTCGAGAAGTATCGAGATGAAAGCGCAAAGCTTGTAACAGAATGAGTCTCTCGTGTACATTTAAAGGGACCACTTTTATGTTTTGGTTGGTATGTACTGTTCGTAAAGAGTCCACAAGGAATCGGCCGGTAAACGAAATCCCAGAAAGCAAGTCACTAAGACACACACCACACGTCGACCCCAATTCAATGGACATAGTTCTCGTAAAATGCGATGGCAATCCTCCACTGTCTGAATACTGTCATTGATTTCCTTCCACGGAATATGTTGTATCACGAATGATAAAGGTCGTGGCATAGTAGTCCGTTTTTATACCTCTTTTTGTCGGAGGCATTAAGTGTACTTTCTGCACAGATATAATCGTACTCCAGTGGCGAATCTAAATTGTTTAGTCACTAACTTGCACATCACACACCGTTCAGAAGTGTCCTCTTGAACTAAGTTTACATTGTGTAAAAGATTTTGGTAACCCTCTAATCTTCTTCTGGAATTCGTTTTAGTAAGTCTACCTTGTAGTAAAATGAATCAGTAACAAACCAATCCTTCTCACACAGGGGTAGTTGAACAATGTCTGACCATTGGAACGCTTTCATCAGAATCAATCCTCTTATAGAATTTAGGTACCAGTGGTTTAAACATCGGTGACGTAACAGCTGCAATTGTTCTTTGCGTTTCACTTGTATTTTCACCAACTCTCCGTAAATGCGTTCTCTCAACTCCACACGCAAACCACGAATGTTCTCTTGTAAAGTATCCATGACCATGTCAGTCAAACACTTCTCCTAGAGCGAAAGTGACGCATGTAGTGAGTAATTTCTGACCACTGCCATTCAAGCAAACGGTCAAGAATGTCATTAATATCTTCTAATGTAAATGGTCTAAAGCGGAATATTCGGAAGAACGCACACTTGATCCAGAGAAATCTGACTTGTTTGTTAACTTTTGTCAATTTCCTCTTGTGACTTTCTCGACATAAAGGTTCCTCAGTCACCAATTGAGAATGTGCTCTGATAAGTCCTTGACAAACTTCCTTGTAGATCATCTCTTGCAATTCGTTTAGTGATCTTTGAATATTATTTTCAAATGGGGTTTAAATACTTGTCTAGGTGTTGTCCAACGTTTGACTCCTAGCCAAGCTGGTTTATTAAACGACATGGTATGCCACGTCAATGACGAGGTCCCACTAAAGGTAGGTAGTGACAATCCGGAGACCATAGAGCATGTTCCAGGTAAGCGGAATCTTTCTTCTCCCACTCGTGAAGTGACACACCGCAACTGAAGCACTTGACTTTATCCCCTTCGCCCAAGTAGATAAATCCGGCTATGGCTAATTCTTCGTGGGTAGGTCCTCCCAAATATTTTCGTCATTTTCCTCGGAAGGTTTGGAATCTACTTTCAAAGCCTCAGTATTCAGGCAAACGCACAGGGAACGAATATTCGTCTTTCACAGGTTCATTTCGATGAGGGTACGGTGAAATCCGCAGGAGTTTGCTCAGTTTTGAATGACATCCGTAGGGTGGTAGCCGCATGGTTTCATGATGACATCCACCATGAAACCAGTAAAGTGAAAAGGTGTACGATGACGAGTGGAATCGCTTTCGCATCCATCAGGTTGGACACGCACAGCATCACTTTCCATGGTAGGTATAGTCATATCAAAGTTCCCATGATGTGATACTGAAACGCTGATGCCACATCGTACGCCATCCCTGCCATTGCAAGGTACAGCATCGTACTCGAGTTTCTCGTTGGACTTGAATCTTACACCTGATACTTGCTGTTTGAAAGATTCGTCATTCTCGCTTGGTGCTGGTAGCTACAAATGAACTATTGGTCTTGGACGTTGTCCCATTTTATAAGCTGACCAATATCGACGTGACCGTACGGTAAAGTGAAGTGATTGGGAAGCCGTACTCGCATCTGGTACACGATTTGATACACTTTTTCCAATGGTCGACTGACAATTTGGTGTGTGTGTAAACGTACAATTTTGTAAGGTTCGTAGGTGGTCACTTTAAAATTCCCATCCTGTCTAGACTGCAAGGCTTCTTTCAATGCACCAAAGTTCACCACTCGACTGGTGCGATAATTGAGAGTCAATCCTTTCACTTTACACTCGGTGTGCACTTCTTTGGGTCCCGGTGTTCGTAGCCGCAATTTTTGGGACCGCCTCTAGCAAAAATTGGAACCTTGTCGTCGGGATGTTCCTCCGTCCAGGCTCCTAAACGGTCTCCTTCGATGTTAGGGTGACAGTGACTCAGGCGATCGATGTAGATGCAACTGTCCGTGTCAAAATACAGTACACGATTTCCTAATTGGTATAAAGCTTCGTACAATTTTAAGCGAGTATTGGCTGTCACGTAGGCCGCAATGATGACATTTCCAAATTCGTAGGTGTAATTGACTAAGATCAAGTCCTCACGAACGACGTCCATGTGTTTCATGTATTTGGTTTTGTAGTGAATCATCTGGAAGTAGCGGGAAGGTTCTGTCAAATACTCCGTCTTGGGTAAACACGGTCGTTGTGCCATTTTGCCCTACAAGCAATTTAAAATCACTTTGGCAAACGATCGCCTTCCTTCGTTTTTCTCCACGTGGTCTAAAGTGATGCCTTCCTGTACCCAGTATTTGTCTTTAAATTTCTTTTGGCCTTCGGGTGTGTGGCACCAATAAGGATAGACACTGGCTTCTTGTTTCAGTTTTAAAAAGGCATCCACGTAGTCTGCGAAAATGCCTTTCTGAGTCTCGTCGCCCTTGTGGTACTGTTCTGTCTTGGGAAAGTGGTAAATTTCGTACACTTCTAACAGTTGGTATCCCAAGTTCAGAGCTTTGAACAATTCCACGCTGACCCACGTTCCCGTTAAGGCACGTTCTTCCTGAGTGTGCTGACAAGGTTGGTCTCGGTTGCACGTTTCGGCACAAGTACAGAACAAGGGAGACATCAGTTTTCCTTGGCCATGGTGAAGTAAAACGGGATGGTGAAAGTTCGTGGGAGGCAAGACTTTGCAATTGATCAATCCTTTGTGTTGTCGAATGTTGTCCAGGTCGATGCGTTCCGTCAGCAATTGAGGGTGCCCTGCGGAAAAGTGACAATATTTGCAGACGTAAGGATACAGCGAACACACGTCCAAGTATTTGATTTCTTCTCCTTTATCCTCGTCGGCTTGGTACAGCAAATAGGTGGCATTCGTCCGTCCTCCGTACAAACTGTCCCAAGGGTTCAGTGGGTCCACCAGCTTGTAACTTTCCACGATGCGTTTAAACTCGGGATCGGTTTTCAAACGGTGATCGTACTCGTGTTCCCACATTTCCACCACTTGGTATCCTTGCTGTTCTAACTTCAATCGCCGCTGACAAGTGGCCTGGTACAGGTCTTCCATAGTCCGTTGTTAGAACTGATTTTTAGTCTCACATTGAGGGTAACAGATGGGACATCTCTGAAATAAGCACTCGTTAAACTCGTACACGATCTTGGGGTTTTCTAACTCCCAATCATCCACTGAATACGATCCGATGGTTTTTTCGCCTCCTCCGTTGCGGGCGTGTTGGATCCATTTGTCTTCCTTGTCGAACAAGTAGTGTAGCCAGCGTAGGGCTTTGACCGAGTATTGACGTTTGACAAAATTGGTCGTGTGAGGGATTTTGACAGCTAGGGTGTTTTCGGGCATGAATCGTTGGCGGTACACTAAGGAACACGCTTTGGAAATGGTGCGGGCTTCTTTCAAAGGATCAATTCCTCCGTACTCCATGAACAGTTCTAGAAAATTTTCCACAACAACGCCGTAAAATGTCCACATCGGAACGACAATACTTTAACATCTCTTCCTGAACGTCGAAAGGGTCCGAGGCGTGAGTCTGGTACCAAGTGTAAAAAGCTTCCCGTTGTTTGGAACGCATGTTGTCGGGGTCGTAGTAGTGAGCCCCAAACAAATGGAGTAGAACGGCGTGTTGATTGGCTCCGGTATTGAAAAAGTGCGGGAAAATAGCATTTGGCCATTTCTGTCATTCCAAACGTTTAAGTCATTCGACTCAATGGCATGGCCAAGTAACTCATCGAGCCTTTAAACTGCACTTGTCCCACTTGCATGGAAATGATTTTGGCTCTGTTCAAAGTCACTTTAGGACGTTCGGTGCCTTGTTCCGTATAGTATCTGAGAAGAAATTGCCCATCGTATCCCGAGAAATTGTGAGCCATCACCGTAGCATGGCGATGACAATCTCCGTAATGTTCGATGTCGTCTTCGCTCCACGTCTCGTCGATGGGGTTTAAAACCCATTGGGCGAAATCGGCTAGCGTGTTCGGTCCATGAAAACATTTTTCACGTCCTCCAGGAATCTTGCTGCAGTGAGGGCAATGACTAAAGATAGGCTCTTGGATGCACTTCTCGCACGCTCGGTGAGCCACGCAGAAATTAGGAATGTGAATACCAGTCTCTTGCATGCATTCGAAATCGAACAAGATGAAATTCCCTTTCTTCTGGTTATCTTCCTCTTCATGTTTGGCATGGTATTTTTGAATGTAGCATTCGTATTCCAAGTGCACGATTTGGGGACAAATGTGACATCGCTTCTTTTCTGAACATACGTGAGCCTTGGCATTATTGGTACGTATGCCTTGTCCACAAGTTGGGCACAATCTCAGTAGCTGATAACCACTTTTCTTCTGTGGACCTTGCGTTTTCAGATGTTGTTGGTAACAGGTCGGACTGACAAAAGTGCACTGATTAGCTGGGCAATGCACTCGTTCTTGTCCTTCGTCCAGACAAAGTTTAGAGGCCAAACATCCCTCACATTTCGATCTACAATGCTTGTGTTGCTCTCGATTGTTATAGCCATGGTCACATTTCTCACAGTAATAACTGTATCCCAGGAATCCGGTGATACTGGTGATGGAATCGAAATGTTCATCGTGATGATAGACGTGAATGTATTTTCCGTCTTTGAAATTTTTGCCTCAAAACAACAGAGGTCCGCGCACTTCTTGAGGGTGTACTTTCAACGTGTAGCGTGGAGCTAAGACCTCTTGCAATTTTTGCATTTCAGGAATGCCACAGTGTGTGTCTTTGGATATCTCCGCGTGCTGTAACAAGAGTTCTTTTTCTCTTCGTTGTTTGGCTCGACCCGATTTTTTAAAAGTTTGCCAAGCTCTTTTCCATTCTGCCGTGTCGTTCTTGTCGCATACGTTCGTCCCACCACTAAGGCACGGGCTAAACACATCTTGTCTTGAAGATTGTTAATTTGAACGAGGCTGCTCTTGACGCTGCGAAGGTCGTCCACCAATAATAAGTTTTTGCGCTATCGGATCCATTGGGAAGAGAAACGCCGGTCATGAACAGTGTCGCTTTTCCATTGGTAATGTGAAACTTGCCGCTGGATTGCAGTACGTGTTGAATCTTGTCGATGACTTTGGAAGGTATCAATTTTGCTGGGCTGCTAAACTCGATCCAAACGGGGGATTTCAAACTGTCGTGATGAATGGAAAGTCTCAAGTGGTCGTCTTCTTTGGCTTCACATTGCTGTTTCAGTGTGGTTAACAAAGAATCCCACACATCGGTGACGAACCCCTCTGCTTTCTCCAACGGTACGTCGGACTTGAAATCTTTAAACTTTACCTTGTACGTGTAGGCTGTGGTTCTAAATTTTCTAGAGGAGCGTTTGTCCGTGTCTCGAATGTGGAAGTACTTTTCAGGGTTTACTGGTGGTGGTGAACTTTGGTTGGGTGTAGACTCTCTGGGCCTGGATTCTGGTTCATTCATCTCATCATCAAAATCGCTGCCATGAATCTGAGCCAAAACTTCAGCTACTGTGCGAGGCGATAAGTCGCGTTTCTGTCTCTTACTTTCTTCTCCTTTCTCTACGAAATGATGCGGTCGCTTCATCTTCACTGCAAAAAGTCAAATGACTACATTTGAAACGCTATGGACACCTTTATATCCATGTTAGGGTCAGTGTATATATAAAGAGCCAGTGCCTTCCCTCACAGTATTCATTTCACTCTCAAGCCGACTAGCACAATGAAAGAACCCACACAGATCGAACTTCTGATCAGAGCTTTGCGAGGTGCCATACGAAAGTTCTCTTCAGACAAGCCGACGGACTACTCCCCCTCCTTTCGAGATAAAAGTCAAGATACTTGCTATATCTGTCAGAAGAAAGGACATTGGCTACAGAATGTCCAGACCGTCAAAAACGCATGATAGGTTCCAAAAGAGACAAACGTCAGGATACCTGTTATCATTACCAAGAGAAAGGACATTGGTTTTCAGACTGCCCTAAGAAACAACAGGAGCAGGGGGAAAAAAAAGAAGATGTGTGCTCGGCAAAGGAAGAACTCCGACACGTTCAGAAAGAGAAGAAAAGAAGGCGAGAAAAAAGTGAGGAAGCAGAGGAGGAAAAACTTGTGAAAGTGAAGAAATTCAAAACACAGAGAGAGTGAACAAAAAAAGACACAGAAGAAGTCTATGAACTTTTTTAAAGTGTTGTGATGTGTTGTGAATTGGATTGTAAAATTTGTACCAGAATAGAACAGACAGAAAAACGTAAATGCCTTCTGGTTTTGATTTTTTAGAATAAAGGGCCTACACTCACGGTCTGACACACGTACATCATAGGGTAAAAAAGGGATTTTTAGTTTTAATTGATTTAGGCAAAATGAATACTAACTCTTTTCGACAGAAGTGGGTGGCCCTGAAAAGGACCGTTGGGTGTTTGTTTTTTTTAAAAAGTAAACTCAGGAACGAGAAGCAATCAGCTTTAACTGTCATAAGCCTTTGCCACGGCCAAGGCCAACTTCTAGACCTGCTCCCGTCGATGACTGGGTAGAAATCATTAGGGTTGGTATCTCAGGCGTAGTAACAGGGTTGGGTTGTTTGGCTCGGGAAGGTCTTTTTCTCTTGAGTCGTAATAAAGAAGTCTGAAACATTTGTTTCAGACTCCTTAACTCTGCCAAAATGTCCAAGAGTACCGTTACCGTTTGACTTTCACTGTTTTCCTTCTTTCCTAGACCTTGTTTCTTCCCTGCTTTTTCTTTTTCCTGTCGTTTCCTTCTTGTCTCTTCTTCTTGCTGTTGCTGTTGCTGTTGAAGGAGAAAAGCTTGTTCTGCTCCTTTCTGCTGTTGTAAAAATTTCTCCAATTCTTCTTTCTGTCTCCGTTTAAAATCCTTGACGTGTGGTAAAGAAGGAGAAGGTGGCGGAGGTACTGGTACCGGAACAAATTCTTGCGAAGAAGAGAGAAAATCCACTAAATCCCAGTTAAAATCGACCTCTTCTGGAAGTAGACCTGTGTCGACTTTGGTAACCGCTGCTATGTCATCGCTTCTCGTCTCCACAGCCAATGCACCCCAATTCATCGTCTACTTAGTTTCCGTCATGTTTCAAAAAACAATGTCGCGTCGATTCACTGCGCACAGACGCTAGCGCACCTATATAGGGAATGTGACGTCACAGGTATCTCTTTTCGGATTGGAAGACAGACTCCACACAGTGACTGTATTTTGTAACGCGTATTGAGATTGGTGAAAAATCTCAATCCGTTTCGATCCGCTCTTCTACTATGAATAAATACGGTTCACTACATTCCCTTCGCCTGTTCTCGTCACAAGATGTGGACAATCGTTGAAACCTCTACTCTCGCATCGTCGATGCTGTTCCGTACGGACTTACCCATGTATGTTAAATCATCATGGACAATCATCCGGATCACCGATACGAGCGTTTGGAAAAGAAGGATCTATGTGGAGAGACAAGGCTGTCTGAAGCGAGTCTTCATCTACGGACCAGAGGTTAGACGAAGTTTAAGAAAGAGAAGAAGACCTATGCGATGCGCTCTATGTTAACAGAATAGTGTTAACATAAAAAACATAAGGCCCTTTTCAGGGCCACTCCTATGCCTCGAAAAGATTTACTCTTTCTCGCCTAAAATTTTTTTTAGTGTATTGTATAATTTAGGTATGATAGATTGATATTCAACAATCTATGGTTGTGTTGTATATGTCTATATATCTAACCATGTTTCTATGTCTCTGTCTCTGTTGTGTTTGTCCCTACCTAGGGTAGCCACGCGTATTCAGGTCAGCCACTTGCAATATTGTTGCCTGTACCATGACGTCACCCCACCTGTTCCATTCCTATTGTCCCTATAAAGGCCCAATACGAATCTTGTCCCTATATCGGCCCAGGTATTTTTGTCCCCATATCCCCCCAGGGAGGTGTCTGTAATATATGTTCCCATTGTCCCTGTATCGCCCCCCCCCCCCTTCACTACTCATAGATTTTTATAATCGTTTCCGATCTTTCTTCATTGATTACTTGCAATTTTAAATTTATGAAGTGATGATATCTACACGATGTTGAAATAAATGAAAAGTATGATCATTTTGTGCATGAATTTGCTGTATTGAGTCATTCACGCAATGGATATAAAAGTCAGCTTAGCCCAACGAAAACAGTTATGTTCTGCACGTCTCTGATACACACCAGTAATCTACATTAAATGTACCGTAAGGTGCAGTCAGATCATCAGACGAGAGGTAATCTATATTTCAACCTTTAAAAAAGAAATATTACCTTCTCCAGGCACTGTGACTAATGGAGTTTGTGTGTTCAACGCTGTGGTTGTGGCTGGCGGTTGAGTTACTTCTTGTGTTGTCGTCGATGATACTGATACCTCAGATGTCGATGCATTTCCTGAGCTATCCGTTTTATTAGTTGGCAATGCTATGCTTGTGTAAAATGCACTAACTGTAAGGAAAGACAGGAATAGATGGAAACATTGCACTTTCCTACTTCAACAGATTCATACCTTCTCAATGTTTCAATGTACGCATCATCATTAATTTAATGCACTCTGCAAAACGCATTTCAGTGGTGCAGATACAATTTGTGATCAACCCTTACAGGAACTAAGACCTGGCTCATTTCAACGCAACACATTAGGGGATGCTACATGTGAAAGAACAATGAGCGCCCATATCTAATTTTCATGTTCACGGTTCGCGATAGATTGAATTTTGTTTCATTTTAGATATTGTAAATACATTTTCGTTTTTCGATAATTGCAACTCCTCAGTTATAGACAACAATTTTAGTGTATTCTAGTAACAAAAGAAAACTTACATACTTCATGCACTGAAAGAATTCCATGTCAATATTCTCATAATTTACGTTTCTTTGGTGTCTTTCTTTGAAGTGTTGTTTATTTAAATGTTGGGGTATGAAGTCAAGGTGTATAGATGCTGTGTGCTTAAGTTGAAGTAATAAATTGACGCTAAGCTGATGATAACTTGTGGGCTATTATTAGCAATTTAATTCAAAAAGAGTATTACGTTATGTTTATCCGGAGACCGAAAAGAAATAATTACCATCCCCGGACACAGTAACAGATGGGTTCTGTGTGCTTATTGCTGTCGTTGTGGCTGACGTTGGTGACTCTGCTGTCGTCGTCGTCGAAGTTACTTCTGACGATGACAATTCAACTGATGTTAACCAATCTGTTCTATCCGTTGTGCTTGTTGGTAATGCTGTGCTTGTGTGAGATACATTTACTGGATTGCAAAAGAAAGAAGTGGATTTATCATATTTTTCCTCTATACGGATTCGACTTTATCTTAACAAAAACTAAGTGCTTAGTGGTACAAAATATTAACATCACCATGAGGATTATCGCATCAAATTAATGGATTTAGACTGACAGGCAAAATATATTTCTTTCATTCAAAGGCCAATCATTAATATGGAGAGAGAGAGAGAGAGAGAGAGAGAGAGAGAGAGAGAGAGAGAGAGAGAGAGAGAGAGAGAGAGAGAGAGAGAGAGAGATTAATTGGTGTTTAATAACTTTTATTCAACATAACTTTAATACATGTACTATGGTATCGACTGCTAGGTCACTTTTCCTATCATAACAATTATAATCATATCAGCGACACATTGGAAACTGGTACGAAAAATGGATCAGTCGTTAGTAGTTTCATATAGGACATCTTAGCAGTTGAATGATTATATATATATATATATATATATATATATATATATATATATATATATATATATAAAGACAGAGACAGAGACAGACAGACAGAGTAAGAGAGAGAGACGCTTTCATGCCTCTAACATTGTTATAAATCATTCATCAAAAAGGCTATTATATCTTTATGGAAACAAATAGTCATTTCTGTTTCTTGTTGTTTTAGAGGAGAGTTTGGACACGGATGTATGTGAATGAAGAACTGCTGTTAAAATAGTTAAATGTCTTAAGGGTAAGTTTTGACAGATAGTGATAATGTTTTGCTAGCGGTTGTAAATGTCATCTTAAGTAGAAAGGTAACGTGTTCATCCATCCCAAATGAGTCATTAACAATGTAGATAGACGACGTGTTCATCAGTCCCAAATGAGTCATGAAATATGCAGATAGACAACGTGTTCATCCATCCCAAATGAGTCATTAACAATGTAGATAGACAACGTGTTCATCCATCCCAAATGAGTTATGGACTATGCAGACAGACAACATGTTCATCCATCCCAAATGAGTCATGGAAAATGTAGATAGACAACGTGTTTATCTATCCCTAATGAGTCATGGACAACTATATCACCTGTTTCTCTATATTTTCGCCCTGGTTCGGATTGATCTTGCTTACAACATTCGTTCTGTTCAGCAGACGGAAGCGATTACTTAGAAGTCTTTGTACTGATTGTAATTGACAAATCCAACTTTATTTCCGTGTAAAGAGAAAGATAAATTTCCTTTCAGCAAGCACAACAGCCCATATGACACCGCCATATACAATGGTTTCAGTGTAGTGGAATGTCTTTTCAGTAGTAGAATAGGAAATTGGAGAAATCTCGGCACGTTCAACTTCAATTATCAGTCAGTTAATTTAACAGTTATTTATTCAGCTAATCTGAAAAATGTCATTAATTCTAATAGAAACTTTGCTACACCAAATCTGTTTTGTTTGTGTGGGGTTTAAGGCCATTTTTCAGCACATGATAGGCTGTACATAGCGGTCAGCATATTTAGTGGGGTAAGAACCTGGAAAGACCCCTTGAAGAAACAACGACCCACGGGAAACTAGCGGCAAATTTTCTCATATAACCACGCCGGTTGAGCCGATACTAGAACTCACGCAAACAGAAGATAAATTTGTGAGTGATCTGTAATGGCAAGAGCAAATAATACTATCATTCAGGTTAAAATGCAAATAATACTATCATTTAGGTTAGACAATTTTTAATTCGTACTCTACGGAGATACGAATCCAGGTCCGCGGGTAAACGGCACCCATCGCCTTGCCTGCACACACCAGCCCATATTCCATCACG
The DNA here is from genome assembly GCA_016617855.1 of Megalonaias nervosa. Classification (NCBI taxonomy): domain Eukaryota; kingdom Metazoa; phylum Mollusca; class Bivalvia; order Unionida; family Unionidae; genus Megalonaias; species Megalonaias nervosa. The sequence goes on from JAECUM010024662.1 coordinate 19,446, forward strand.
ACCAAGCACACATCAACAAAAAGTGATGCAGCTGAGTCGGCGTTATATGCACTCCTGTGTAGCAGACACACTCGCATGACGACCTAGTAATTAATTCTCATCTATTTACAGTCATTCCAGATTCCTATGAAAGAAATCAAGGTATATAGGAATTAGTTTGAAATGATTGTGAATTCATTCAAAGACATTCTGGATTATATCATTTTGATAAATCAAGACTATTGGTACATCAACCTATTCAAGAATATTGGCACATCAGCACATTCAATAATTCAATATTGGAATTCATTCGGATCACTATACTTTTGGAGGCGTGTCATTTTACCAATGTGTATAACTATAACGGCGATAACAATCACGCAAAATTAGGACTACTGCTGTTTCTACTACATCTCTAAACACCGACAACGAAACTATTCTTATTCCAGCTCTCTCTCTCTCTCTCTCTCTCTCTCTCTCTCTCTCTCTCTCTCGCTCGCTCGCTCTCTTCATCTGCACTGCTACAAAGGCTTGTCTACTAGTATCAAAACGAACATTCCTCTTCTCCTTCACAAGCCAAACATCACTACATGTTTTATTGTCATTACTATTAATTGTATTTTGTGTAGTTTAAAAAGATCTGGCAGACTTATTACACGGATACTTCTCAGCGTACTACTGATAACATTATTTCCATTATCATTCACTTTTATAATAGCCCGCTGGAATGTCCCTGCATTTACTTCCCCCCCCCCCCCCAATCCTTTCTCCATCTTTGATAGACACAGCTACCTCCATCACAGCCATTATCACCACCACTGCCACAAACACCACCAACACCACTACTCCTGCTACCATTACTAATATACCTGCAAATACTGCCTATTTCACGACACTACGACAATCACGATTACTGTTACTGATTTTCCTACTGCTATTAAAACTTACTGTAACACCGACTATAATTATCCAATCTATTCACATTTACTAAACTCTTGTGCCATCTGTTCCCTATCTACCTCCCTTCCTCCTTCTTGTACCCAAGAACATTCATTTCAAAATTTCTCCTTTCATATTGAACGTTAAAAGTACCCAAGAAATTCTCTGGGGGAACATGTAAGATTTTCTAGTCTAAATAGTGAAGGAATAATCAGAAGAAACCAGTCATCTTTTGTTAAGCGATAGAATTATCGCTGAACATGTTTCTACTAAACAAATTTCAAGACAAGTCTAGGAAGATTTGCGAAAGAGTAATAAAAATGTATTCTTGTATCTATTTTTCTGTAAAGTCTACAATAAAGAATTTGTATTTCTTGTTTATTGTCAATATTGTTGTCACGCAATAATGGACCATATATAGCCAAGCATTTTGAAGACTATGGTGAAACAAGAGCAAGTTTTGTGCAATACCAGTTTACACAGATTCAAGTTCATTTAAGGTGGCATTACTTGTATATGCCTCTATTAAGCTGAAATTATTACATTAGTGGCAATTCAAATTATAGTGTCACTAAAATGATTTTATCTTCAAGTTTCTTTTATTTTAATTGACACTTAACACAATACGGGTTTACTTTCACTATGATGAAACTGTTATTTTAATAAATGAATATTCAACATGTCCTAGCGTTAAGATGTGTATAAGAGAGAGAGAGAAAGAAAATGTCATCGTGTGATGTGAATTCGTTATCTTTTTGGTTGATATAAGAGAGATTCATACTGATATCTCCTTTTGCTTTAGCAAAACGAGATACATCTCTTTTTTGTTTTATATAAGAGAGAGATTGATACTGGTGTCTCTTTTTTTGTTTTTATACCAAAGAGATTCATACTGGTGTCTCTTTTTTGTTTTCATACGAAAGAGATTCATACTGGAGTCTCTTTTTTGTTTTCATACGAAAAAGATTGATACTGGTTTCACTTATTTGCTTTTATACGAAAGAGATTTAAACTGGAGTCTCATTTTGGTTTATATAAGAGAGAGATTCATACTGGAGTCTCTTTTTGGTTTTTATACGAAAGAGATTCATACTGGTGTCTCTTTTTTATTTTTATACGAAGGGGATTCATACTGGTGTCTCTTTTTTGTTTTTATAGAAAATAGATTCACGCTGGAGTCTCTTTTTTGTTTTTATAGGAAAGAGATTCATACTGGAGTCTCTTTTTGGTTTTTATAGGAAAGAGATTCATACTGGTGTCTCTTTTTGGTTTTTATAGGAAAGAGATTCATACTGGTGTCTCTTTTTGGTTTTTATACGAAAGAGATTCTTTCTGGAGTCTATTTTTGGTTTTTATACGAAAGAGATTCATACTGGTGTCTCTCTTTTTTGTTTTCATACGAAAGAGATTCATACTGGTGTCTCTTTTTTGTTTTTATAGGAAATAGATTCACGCTGGAGTCTCTTTTTTTGTTTTTATAGGAAAGAGATTCATACTGGAGTCTCTTTTTGGTTTTTATAGGAAAGAGATTCATCCTGGAGTCTCTTTTTGGTATTTATACGAAAGAGATTCATACTGGTGTCTCTTTTTTGTTTTCATACGAAAGAGATTCATGCTGGAGTCTCTTTTTTGTTTTCATGCGAGAGAGATTGATGCTGGTGTCTCTTTTTGTTTTATACGAAAGAGATTGATGTTGGTGTCTCTTTTTTGTTTTTATACTAAAGAGATTCATGCTGGAGTCTCTTTTTTGTTTCTATACGAAAGAGATTCATGCTGGAGTCTCTTTTTTGTTTCTATACGAAAGAGATTCATGCTGGAGACTCTTTTTTGTTTTTATACGAAAGAGATTCATACTGGAGTCTCTTTTTTGTTTTTATACGAAAGAGATTCATACTTGAGTTTCTTTTTGGTTTATATGAGAGACAGAAATATTCATGCTGATGTCTCTTTTTGTTTGATATAAGAGAGAGGTTCACACTGATATCTCTTTTTCATTTATATAAGAGTGAGATTCATACTGGTGTCTTTTTTGCTTTATATAAGAAAGAGGTTCATATTGATGTCTCTTTTTGGTTTCTATATGAGCCAGAGATTCATACTGATGTCTCTGTGAGAGAATCGTCAAGTGCTTGAGGATGGACCAAGATAATTCGATAGTATGAGAAAGTGTCTGTGTAAACACACGCCTTTGATGGAATGCGTTTATGTATATTAGAGATCAAGAAAGACAAAGTGTGTGTGTGTGTGTGTGTGTGTGTGTGTGTGTGTGTGTGAACTTGTTTGTGAGAGAAAACTATACATAAATTATATACTTGTGTGTAGAAGTTTGAGTTCTCTTATGTATGTCAATGATGAAAAAACCAAGAGTTTTTGTAGATCTCCATGTGCATGTAAACGTGTGCTAGAGAATGTCAGTCTTTGTGCTTGTCAATGCAGATGGAAAACGATAACTGGATATATTATTTACCTAAAATACATTATAAAGTGTATGCCAAATTAAGCCAAAATCACAGTTTCAGGGTCTTGGTTCAAAAGGTTATAAATGTCTGTTGCTAGCTGTAAATATATAATGCATTCACTAACGTACAAATCGTACTATATTTCTTCCTGTAAAGTGAAACAGAAATAACATGCCTACAAAGAGACTCAGTCTTAGTAATGGTGTCTACTGTTATAGACTGCACGTGTAAGATTGCTTAATTACCTAAAATCTACTGGCTTTGTGAATTGTGCATTGTTTCACTTTTCTTAACGATTCCAACCGCATCTGAACGTGTCATATGAAGCTCCTTCTCAAGAAATAGTCGTCGCGTCATGATCAGTATCAGACCCATCATTATCATCTTCAGGGTGATGGTCTTACATTAACCACAACGCATGCATCCAGACTTTATCTCAATTAACCGCATCATGGACACCATAATCCATTTCAGTAAACTCTCCTGCATCCATATCAGTAAATGAAATTTCTTGCGAAGTCTGGCCTCTTAACCACACTCGCTATTATCAGTGCCGTCGTTTCGATTTTGATCTGATAATTTTAGACGGAAATTGAGCCAGACAATGGCACTTTGAGAGTGTCGACTTCGTTGCTTCCATCCATGCCTGCTGAAAAGAAGCATCACAATAATAAACTCAGTCCCATCTGGAATCGTCATCTCCTTGTAATTACACTTGGTGACACTTTGTTCAAGTGTTTTGCATTGAGAAAACGTATCGTATATATACTGCAGCTGCATTGAAAAAGCATGAATTATACCTTGATCCTGTTGTTGGAATGCAAACTTCGCTCATGACTGTAGAATTGGTGTTCATATGTAAAGCCGCTTAGTCCAGAAATCACGGTGTTTATGTGTTTGTACTCGCATGGTCTGGCTTATGTTATTGATCCATTCCTGGAATAGCACACACTAGTCATCCATTTTAGAATCAAACAAACTAATGTCTGAATTGTAAACGGGATGAAGAACCAAGTATTCCATATGTTTAATATTTTCCCTGTGTTTGGTATTTTACTCATTGTTCGGTAAGTTATCCAATAATTATGATGTTTAATTGACATTAGATGTCATAAGCGTTTCATTTTGTGTGGCACGAAGATAAATGGTGTACATTTTAAGACTGCTATATCCATTAAATCATTCATTATAAATATGTACTGCAGTTTTAAAGGTTCTTTTAAAATAGAAGACAAACATTTTTCATGTCTTGGTTTTTAAAACAAGCGCAAAACACATCACCATTGTTATTTTCGACAATCTTTTATGATTCGGAAGATTTTCTTTGTGGAAGAACGTAGTATATTGCAAGTAATTTGTGCTTCTTTATGCCGACTACTTTACCATTTTAGTACAAGAGTAGTCAAACGATTTGAATATATTTTAAAATGTTTAAAAATGTATGCAGACATCAAGTAAAAAAAAATCAAAATTCCAAAATACTAATATCCAGTTCCAGGAATTTCCAAAATCAAAATTGATTGTATTTTGCTAGAACAAAATTGTTCGAGATCTTTAGCACTAATATCTGGCTGGCGGTTTCATTCTATAATGATGCAAAGTTTCCAAGACATCAAAAGAGACAGACAGACCAAGCAGTAAAAGCACTATTCAATGTCTACAAGAAGGTTAGAAAAAAACTCCTACTGATTCTCATATAGAACTGTTTACTTAACTTAGACTATTCTGTGTGGTTCTGAAAACCGGACTTTTGAAACACCAACTTATTTAAAAATTGCATCTAATAGCCTGCGAAAACTGATTTAAAGTACGCAACACAACCCCGTTTTATTTGGTGTACTTAAATCAATGCTATTACATTTTCTGTTTTGATTCAGCAAGGACTGATGAATTTGTCGGCCAAATCATGTCCATAGTGTCTTTATACCTTGTTTATAGTCAACTCGTTAACTACTAACTTATAAATCTACTAATTATAATATATACACTTCCTTGAACATTAATAAGATTTTCATGAAATATTGACCACTGTTTCATCATATTCCTGAACAGTGATTTAATTCTTCTTAAATACCTGACTTGTAGGTGTCCTGTTAAATTTTTTTTAACAATACAAATTTTAATGGTTATGTTGAGATTATTGTTCTGTTTCTTGTCAGTGTTACGTATATTTAATTTCTATTGTGTGCTGGACCTTCGGCCATGTTTAAGGATAGAGGTTTTGTGTGTACCTGACTTTTGGCATGTTTTGAAGTTATAAACAAATTGTTTACTGACATCTAAGTTGAACTTTTAGACTTATTTACAAACTTAGAATGTTCTGGGGGAGATTTGTTTCATCAAATATTGACTATGTCATCTTCCTGAAGAGTAATTTAATTCTTCCTAAATACCTGACATGTAGGTATCCTGTCCAACATTTATGACCGGTTGTTTTGTTGTTTTTTTTAATCTGAGACACTTTTTCAATTATGCTGTAGTAGCAATGCAGCTCCATACATACATCTTTCATCACAGTGTGTAAAATAGTTTGGGAGAATAAAGAACAGTAAATATAAGGAAATAGAACATGACAGTGAAACGATATTTAGCAGCATTACCGGCAAGACAATACATTCCTTTGACACAATATTCCGTCTCGCGGCTCACAAAAGTAATAAGCCTGTCGCAGATAAAAAAAAAAAAAATATCCACAGGGACATAGCTCACAATAAGTACATTCAGCCTTCCTGTTTATAATTTGTAAGCTACGCTTGAATAACCACATCAATTTTAAGTTTTGAAACAAGCTAGTTATTTTCCCGTTATTATTGTGATAATAAAGTTGAATTTTATGTCATAAAAATTTGAAAGAGGGGACAAAACTTGAAGTTGAGTTGTATTGAATGTGAGATGTTTTATTAAAGTTAGTCTTTATTATCATCTTCAGCCATTCAGTCATGCAATGGAGGTCTTTAAATCATAACTGATAATTATTTTGCACAATTCATTGCCTTAAGTGCAGTATTGGTCCAGATATATGTATCTCCTCTTTGTCTTGCCTTTTTTGGTGAAAAATGCGAGACACAGCAATGATTTTGTTTTGTTGATTTTTTTTCAGTATCACTGGCGTCAGTTCAGTCTTTATGTACAATTCCAAGATGTTATTCCTACTCATATCAATCTGATACTTTTTAATGCTATATTCTTTACTTGGAGAGTGGAAAATGCTCTTGTTTCCATCAAAGTCAATATTGTAAAGGATGGAATGGGGTCAAAGGTAACCACCTAATATATTTCATACAATTCAATGAATCTTTGACGTGAAGTTTGTCTTTAACTTTGGAATACTATTAAGCATTAACAGCACATGAATAATGTCCTGTATCTGCCCTTACCATATGGAGGTCCAACGCCTTGGTCATAACCTAAAAGCCGTTGATATCCCGATCCTACAACCATTTGTAAGCCGTTGATATCCCGATCCTACAACCATTTGTAAGCCGTTGATATCCCGATCCTACAACCATTTGTAAGCTGTTGATATCCCTATCCTACAACCATTTGTAAGCCGTTGATATCCCGATCCTACAACCATTTGTACACAGTCTGTCTCTAAAGATCATTAATGCGTACATCTTAAACCTTGATATTCTCCGTACATCTCTCTCTCTCTCTCTCTCTCTCTCTCTCTCTCTCTCTCTCTCTCTCTCTCTCTCTCTCCTATGGAACTGGACCCTAATTTATAACTAGGACAACACTGTTCACATCCCCATCCTAAAAGCGTTTATATGAGAAAGACAATTGTTGCGTTACCAATGAGAGTTCTTTAATTACAAATTCTTCATATACCATATTCAATCGAAATTTTACATCACTTAGTAATAGTTTGTAACAGTTCGAGGTTTTGAAAGTCCCCCTTTACTGTATCTTCATCTAGTAGTGTGGACACATGGTTTATTACCGGTTGATTTAAGTAACGTTTTTACTGTAAATTAAACTAGAGATTTAATGCATCGCAAAGAACCGCAGTATTTATTATTGAGTTGCCGTGTGTTCACTTGTATTAAAAACTTTCATTTTATAAATATCCTCTTCGGTGTCTATAAAAATTTTGAAATTGTATCCTGTTTTCTTTTTTTTATTTGTCTGTATGTTCAAAAAAGAAAATCTTACTTCCTACATTTTATTCCTTTAAAATAACGACTTGTTTGCTATCTGTCATATCAACATCTGTGTTTTAGACTGCCCTTCTTTACTAAATTAAATCTAGAATTAAATGTATGTCGACAGGCCATCAAGACCTGTTCAAGATAACACTCATCGAGATGGTTATCGTATATTTCAGGACAAAAGTGAACACAAACTTATACTGTTTCAACCGAGCTTTGTATATGAGCATTAAAACATGAATATTGTTCCGAATAAAGTTTCTTATACAATCTATTCTAGAAAGACAGAACAAAGAAATGAATATTTCCCCCATTGAGACATCTGCTAAGAAGAGATCACGGTAACAGATTCAGTAAGCATGCATTTGATTCAAGTTAATATTGCAGGACTGAGTCTTTAAGATTTCCTTTTTCATTGACAGAAGTTTATTTGTTCTCGAAACTTACTGATTTCATCAAAGTAGATACCAAATTCAAGTCTAGAATAAGTGCTCCATCATACACATTTTTATCAATTTACGATATATATTGATGCTGTTTTGACTCCGAATTCAGTTTTATGTCGAAAGTGTTTCATAAGTAGCTTTAATTTTAAAAAAAAAAATCTGATTCAGCTTTAGCTTTTGAAAAATTGTTAAGTTTAGCTCTAAAATACGATCATTACCATTGTACAAATATCAGTGGGGGCTATAATTTTGGTCAGATTCGTCTTTTCTTGAAACATTGATTAGCTCATGAGGTTATTGCTGTTATTTATATTTGTTCATGTACTCTTCGGTAGCAAAAATTATTTTTACCGCATCTCTTCGAAGGTATGACAGGACAGGATTTATCTTTGTTTCCTGTGTGCAACGATAATGCCTGATACTTTAAAGCGGTCTTAAAACAAACTCAGAAGAGGTGTGAGACAGGGAGTGATTTTTATACAAATCATTAAAACAAGTCAGGGGAGGTGTGAGATAAAAGGAATGATGCTTACACAGATCATCACGATCCTTTTTCGGAATTATGTAGCATTTTAATCTGGGCACTGAATATTAAACAGTATTATTTTCCTAAGGCGTTGTGTCTTTTGAAATATTTTTGGAATTAAAGCGTGTATTGTTCCATCAATATGTCCCATAAAAAACAATCCATTTTGATCTAATTATTTTCAAAAAATATTGAAAAATGCTCCTTTGACATACTTGAATACTGAAATGAGTAGTTTATGTGCCTTGTGTTGTATCTCATTAATTTTGCCGCTTACAGACTTGTCATGTAATTCATTCACGCTTCAGAAATTAAACATCGATACAAATTTACATTAGATCTTAATTGATGTACATTTGTAATCAATATGCTATGATTGTTTCTGCATTCATATCATGAATTAATGTAAAACTTATTTCAATTGTTATAACAAAGCGCGAAACTTACGACGGCATACCGCAGTTACATTAGGGACCTCCCATTTAATGTTCTACGGCAGTGGCCTGACGCGTATTTTGTTTTAAATGTTCTGTCTGTCCATAGCGGAAAACAATATTTTCCTATGATTTATAACAAAATAGCACCATGTTATATCGATTATATTATTTGGGGAAGCAAAATAATCCTGAGATAAAAGAAAATAAAATATCTCAGGCCAGTACCAGTACCTTATAGTAGATGAATTTGCTTTGTTAATGTTAATTGTTGCTTAAGTTGTAATCTAAAACTGTAACTAAAGTGGGATGATTAATCTTACACTATAGCTGACACCCTGTGTGCGTAATACAGAAAGAAGTATGATTCGTCTATTGCTAATTCAATGAAGACGCCTAATATCATTTACACCAAAAATGTTGCACTATTCTTTTTGTTATAACGCTGTGCTGACATTGACATTGCAGAAAAAAATTTGAAGTATTGACACTTAAGCCTACAATGCACTAGGTAAACTATTAACATATTAGGCAGGGAAACTTTGAGTGGGATACCAGCACGCGGGCAAGATATTTGCTTGTAAACATAAAACACACTGAGCAAACTAGAACATTTTTAGTGGACTTGACAAATTAAGTAAAATTCAATCAGAAAACAACTGCTCTCCTAAACATCTTTGGATGAGTCTCAGTCTTATAAAGAAATACTTCTATTTCACATATTAAATTACGCTAGTAAATAACTAAAACTATGACTTCTTTTTAAAAGATTTTTGGTCAGAATATCTTGGCATATGTGATGCGAGTCAAACACGTAATTGAAGGGTCATAAATATACTTATATTTGTAATATTCATAATTAATTTGTGACAAATACAACTGTTTTGTAAAAAAAATACATAATTTTTTTTAAAAAATACATTGTCATGAGAGATGAAAACACGCTGCTAATATCATTAAATTCGTAGCAAGATTCCTCGGGAATTTCTATGCATTCCATGCTGACGGAAACTGCCAGCCGAAGTACCGGTACAACGAAAAACTACCGTGGAACGTACCACCGGAACAAAATACCGTGGTAAACCGGTACATCGGTAATACCGCGCACCTTTATTATTATCATTATTATTATTATTATTATTATTATTATTATTATTATTATTATTATTTTGCTAATGTCAGAATATGAAAATGGCAAATAATAACATCCACGACATCTAATTCTCTGCCAAATGTTTTCTGCCCAATTTAATATTTAATTTAATATCGCTGAGGAAGAAAATAAACTATTCTTGTGAACTGCATGTACTACCACCATGACGCAATATACTGACAATATTTGTAACGGTAAAATAATAAATTGAATTTAAAATCAGATTCAGCTATTGGTAGGGAAAAGCTTTGAATTATACATATTTGCATTTTGAAATAATCAGTATAGTAAACAAAATTCATTAAATGCAATTATTTTTTAAGTTTTCCAGACTCTTTAATGTATTATTCTTCTTGATATAATATTTTATCTCTTGTTGTATATGCAACTTTGATTATCATCTTTTTTAATAAGTTTTTGCAGGAAACTGCAAAATGATCGTATCCAAACCGAAACGTTAACCACATGCTTTATGCTTCAAGTTTAACCACCTCTAAACAACTTTATCGCCGGTACTGTATTAGCATGTCAAAAACAATTTTTATTTTTTAAAAACTTAATTGGATGATTATTTTGATCCAACGTAAACAACATTCAAATACGTTACTCTATTCAAATTTACATTGCCTACTTGAGCTGAAAGATTGTTTAATAATTGATGCTTAACTTTATGATTGATGTGTATTTAGAAGTAAGTTGCCATGACTAGATTTAGAACCTGAAATAGGACATTTTCATGTGAATGAGTACATATCTTTCCTAGAAAGTACGGCTCCTCTAAATTCGATTCCGTCAGCTGGCTTGGTACGGATCTTAATGTTTGAAGAGGCTCATGCTGTTACCGACTTTGCAGGGGCTGACAAGTTTTAGATAGATAGATAGAGAGATAGAAGATAGATATATAGCTGATAGATAGATAGCTACATAGCCGTGTTATATTTACCAAGTACTGTAAGTGAAATATAAATCCAAATGAATAGCTTCATGACTAACTTGTTGACTGTCCTGATATGTATACAAGAGGGAAGGAGGAAAAAGCCTGGTGTACAGATACTCTACATAAAGCGAAACGGGTCATATTACCAGGTAGTTAAATTTCATCTCTCTCGATTAGTTACATGTTTTGTGAGCAAACACGTGAATAAATACATCCTTAAAAATAGAGGGGAAGGAAACAAGGAAGTTATAACAAGTTTTATCGTGTTTGAAAGCACGTTTATCTACAGATACCGTATTCAGCAAAGACAATTGTCCTCCAATTGTATCATTTTCAATATATTGCTCTCGTGCAAGGTAGACGAACAATGTTGCTTGTTAAAAGCGATACTGCTATGTATTACCTATTTTGCAGTCGAACTGTATTCATAGATTGCTAATTTTTAATCTGCAGGCTTACTTTCATAAAAAAATATATAATTCCGTTTATTTCTTAAAACTATCCGTTTATTTCAGTAAAATATCTCTAAATGTTTAGCGTTAGTGATGGAGTGAGATTGGTTGGTTGAGTTTTAATGGCTCTTCCGCGTTTTGTTGAACTATATTTTGCCAAAGAAAAGGGAGCTATATGCTTGTCACAAGGACACAGAGTAGCTGCCCATCCAGGCTGGTATCGATGTTTAACCTTGGGATTATAACAACACTACTCTACCAGCTGAACTTCCGTAGAAGCCCTGATGGGATCAACATATTTAGCCAGGGTATTAGTTATATAGTGATCAATTATTAAAACACTCCTCGTGTACATTTCTATGCATGTACGTTGTGTGAGATTGTCTGTTAAATTTTCCACTTCTTGAATGGTGTCAAACACAAATATGACCTAATACGTTTGTTGCTATGCAACATGACATCATATCAGCTAAATTATGAATCAATAGTATGCAAAAATCAGGTCACCTTGTATTATCTATTCATGCGCGATTGATTCTTAAAATAATGAAAACAAGATCTGCAGTAGATCCGCTTCACAGACTTGATGTATCACGCGTCGGGGGTGATCTCATTCAAATTTATTAGAGCGCAATTTCTCCAGCGGTATGTAGTTTTCTCAAGAGTAAATCAGCTGTTATTTTAGATCTTATGCTGGCAGGATATGTTTTCAATTTTTCGGGATGGGGGTGAGTTGGGGGTGCCTGTTTTATTTTTGGGGGAGGGTTGGAGGGAGTAATTTTGTTTCCTCTTGTTTTTCTTCTATATATCGGCTGTCATTTTGGGCCAAAATATTTTACCTGTTACGTTTCTTCAGTTTATTGGAGATAATCGATTCTCAGTTATGCTGGTTTCCATAACACCGCGACATTTTACTGACATCCTTCCAAAATGTTTAAAGTCCTTTTACTTAAGTCAGTTTAAGTACATCGACATACAAAAGATAATTACAGTACGAGCCATGAATATTAGTGGTTTAATATAAGATCTGCCATGGGTATACCAAACGGTGTTTTCATTCTCAAACCACACAGTATTTTCATTCTCATATCACACGGTGTTTTCATTCTCAAACCACACAGTATTTTCATTCTCATGTCACACTGTGCTTTCATTCTCATGTCACGCGGTGCATCCATTCTCAAACCACACAGTATTTTCACTCTCTTATCACAAATACAAATTAGGTCAATTTTGTGACAAATTATTCAAATGCACAACATTTTATGTAATAATATTTGTGTCAATTATTTTATTTATGAATCCTAAATCAGTAGATTCTAGTATATTTTAGCCCCTGCCCCATTTTCATCAAACGGTAACAATGGATTTTTCTACAGTACCAGCTCTACCACAACAATTCTTACTACTACAAATACAAAATCTATCGCACTTCTCTCACTACTACTACTGCTGCTACTACTACTACTACTACTACTACTACTACTACTGCTGCTACTACTACTACCAGCACTTCTCCAAACACTAATTTTATGCAACTACTACTGGTATCTTTACAGCTGTTACCAAGTTACTATTACTTCCAGTGCTACATTTACCAGCACTTATTCAACTACTGCTGTTACCAAACTACTATCACTACTACTGTTATTTTTACCACTATTTACTGTCCATTTACCTCCTATTCACCCTTAATTGTCAGTTTCGCTAATCTTTGTCTTTTCATCTAGCCTTTAATATATTCATAAAAGTCTCCTTGTTCCCCACTCTTGGTTATACCATGTCTCACCAAAACTATAACTCGATTATCTGATATTTCAATAATTTCAACCAGAATTGTATAGATCTAACAATATATCCAGATTTAGATAGCGATGACCGAATTATCCATGAACAAAGCGGTTAGGACTCTATTAGCCTAACTGTAAGATATTTTAACAAAAATTATCATGCAATTTTTACATCTTTAACTTCACTAAAGCCCCATACTTCATTTATATTAGACAAAATGGGCAGACATTAAGTACAAACAAATGTAAATAAAATAATTACAAACAATATTCGACAGGTAATCAATTACGTTTTAGAGCATCCACTGTTTTAAATGGGAATGTTGTATTGCTAATGTTTTATTGAATTTTGTTCCAGATCCCTTTCATGAGAAAACAACCCCTAATTAATTTTAATAATAACTAACCTTAGGTTTCTTGTCCCCAAATACCATTTTTCATAACTTCTTGAGTATCCGCCCTAGCGTACAGCCATAATTTAGTTTTATCAAGCTTTGAAGTACGCTTCCAGCAGTCACACAATGGGACTAATCTACTTGATGAAAAGGACATTTAATTTTCTGTACGGGCAAGCTCGGCCCTAGGGCAATGCGAACGAGGCAACCGCCTTGGGCCCCGCGCTTTCAGGGGCCCCGCGCTGCTGACGGAAATAAACTCCGCAATGCAGTATTTTTGCTTGGGGCCCCGCTCATCGTTTTCTGTCTTGGGCCCAGTACATCCTAGGGCGGTTTCTGTATATGAGCCACTAATACAAGATCATCTGCATAAAGTCGTAGAAAAGCTTCAAAGATTCTATATAAACCATACTGATACCCTAATAAATTGTTCTTTGCAGGTCATTTAGAAATAGTGATCGAATTAGTGCTAACAACATACAGCCCTGTCAAACACCTATTGGATTCTGAAATACGTGACATAATCCAGTTTTAGCTCTTACACGAGCTTTGACATCTGTATATATTGCTTTTAACATTTTCAGCATCTTCGTACTCAAGTTACACACATTAAGCTTATACCATAAAGCTTTCAATCATACCAAAGTTTTTCCTATGTCTATAATGCATCTTAAAATCTGTCCCTTTTTATTCCTGATGTATTTCCAAATAAGTGTATTCATAACGTATATGTCATCTATAGTATTGTAACCTCTTCTAAATCCCGCTTGTTCTGCACCTAATGTTTTGTTGAGTTTTTTCTATCCATTATGTGAATCTTTTATTGAGGATATCTGCAAAAACTTTAAAGTTGCACGACATTTAGAACGACTATATGGAATTACACGATATCCAGATTCATACACTATTATGTCTAAAACACGATATTATACAATGCTAGAACTTTCTCAACGTTTACTCTATACAAACATAATTTAGTCCAACTTGTAAATATAGGACTGTAACCTGATACAGACTATATAAAATGATAATATCCGAACTAACGCAAATTTTGGATCAATTTCGAAATATCTAACGCAACAAAAATGGCAGAAAAAAGAAACCTGTTCAATTATTTGTTATGTATATGTAATTAAATTGTTTGTTTGTTAGTTTTAAAATTTTATTTTATTTTATTCCATTACATGTAATTATAATGATAATTTTGTCTACTGGATTTGATTTTTTTTCAGAACTTCAACTTAGTTCTGTTTGACCTGATAAGCAGCCAGTAGTTTGAAACATTGTATCTTTTGCTGACCTAGATTCACAACCAGTGTCAAGTTTGGTGTAAACAACTTTTTCTTAATCCATGTCTAGAGTAAAAATTATTGACTTTAGCTTAGGCTATACAAGAGCACGTGATAAACGTCATGTAACATATTTACGTTGTTCTGTAGAGAAGTGATCACATGACCCCATCCGGGAATCTGTTTTACGTCTTAATTTACTGTATAGTCGTAATTTTGAGAAGAAATAGCCAGTTTTGCTTTATACCTTCGAAGCTGGAAAGTGTTTTGTTGTGATCAGTTTGAGTTGAATTTTCCATTTTTTGGAATCAGTAATTTATTTTCCCTGGAAAATACTAGTGCTCATCAGAATTTTTGGACATAGACATTTATTGAAATTATTCGGAATTCAAAAACTGAAATATTATTCTTTGTGATTCAACAAGGAACTGTCGGCACGACAACACTGTGAAGGTTACGGCATACGTCATCGCCTTCCATCTTAGAATTTCATCGGGATTCGAACTGTGGTTCACTTACAACTTTTTGTTTATAGGACATATATTTTTTAGTTCTTGGATTAATTTTGGATTAGATTCATAAACCGTAAGTCCGTTTTCTCACTTTTACCTTGCTTTTCATGGGAAATAAATTATTTGTTAAAATTTACAAAGCTTGTTGGAATCAACCTTTTCTTGTTACTTTTGAACGAGTCTAGACACGTAACAAAGAAAATTGGGGCCTCGTCCTTGGGATATATGGATTTTGGTTAAAATATTTCAGAAAACTGTTTTTTAAAATTTAAATTCCCCTAGTTTTCAGAAATTTTTTAAATCCCAAGTATTATTTCACATTTTGTTTGAAATCTTTAGTGAAATCAACAGGCTATTTACAATGTCATCAAAAGTGGAAATCTTTCTTTCAAATCCTACCCAGGAGCAGTTGGACTGTTTGAAAAAAGATGAATTGCTTGAACTTGCCAGAACATATTATCTTTCTGAGGCAGAAGCTTCTTTAACGAAGCAAGAAATAAAAAACATTTTGTTCCAGTATTTCGTAGGAAAGAGTGTTTTTCGATAAAAGTGTTTTGGTTTCGATCAGTAAGTCTGTATCAGTCTCTGACATAAAAGGAAAGGAATTAAAATTAACATACAAGATGGAATTAGAGTTAAGGAAGCTGGAACTTCAGAAAGATAAAGAAGAAAAACAAATGCAGTTATAATTTGAGAAAGAGAAGAGGGAGAGTCAGAAAGAGGAGAAACAGATGCAAATGCAATTAGATAAAGAAGAAAGAGAGAGAGAAAGGCAAATGCAGTTAGAGAAAGAACAAATGCAGTTACAGAAAGAAAAAGAACAAATGCAATTAGATAAGGAAGAAAGAGAGAAAGATAAACAAATGCAATTAGATAAGGAGGAGAGAGAGACAGATGCAAATACAAAGAGAGAAGGATGAAAGGGAATTTCAGATTAGGTTGAAAGAATTAGAGCTGGCAAGTGCAATGCACGTTCAGACTTCACATAAAAATTCAAGTTTGATCTTACTAAGAATATTAGGTTACTGCCCCCTTTCAAAGAAAAAGAAGTGGACAAATATTTTCCTCTTTTTGAAGACGTTGCCGAAAATTTGAAATGGCCAAAGGAGCATTGAACTCAATTATTACAATGTGTACTTATTGGAAAAGCTAGTGATATTTACCATTCAATGTCAGTTCATCAAAGTGGTGACTATGATGTGATTAAAGACTATATCCTGAACGGTTATGAGTTAGTCCCGGAGGCTTATCGGCAAAATTTTAGGAACTATAAAAAAAAGAAGCTGGACAAACTCATGTCGAATTTGAAAGAGAAAATGAGCAGTTATTTGATAGATGGTGCTTAGCCAAGAAAGTTGAACAAGATTATGAAAGTCTCAAACAACTTGTATTACTTGAAGAGTTTAAGAACTGTGTCCATAGTGACATTAAGACTTATCTTGACTAGCATAAGATCAAAACCTTGGAAAATGCTGCTCGTGCTGCTGATGAGTATTTCTCAACTCATAAAGTTCCTTTTGTAGGCAAGACTTTCACTCAGCAGTCTTCTGGTAAAAAGGTATTTCAGCTTAACACGAGCCCTTCAAAAATCAATCTGGCACAACTTTTAAAAATCAAGCTTCAGATAAGCTTGATCAAAGATGTTTGTCTCTTCCTACGTGTACCTATTACAAGAAGAAAGGACGCGTTATTTATATTTGCTTCAAATTGAAAAATAAGCATCAGAATCAAAACAGACCTATCCCAAATGCTCTTATTTCTAAGAGGTCAAGGTCACGGTCATGTATTGAAAGCAATACATTTGTTGGGTCTAATAAACCTCAGTCTGATTTATTATGGAGAATTATGAACCATTCATGTCGAAGGGTTCTATATCACTCTTGGGTGATTTGGCCAATCCTATCCCTATTAAAATTGTAAGGGACACAGGAGCTTCTCAGAGTCTTTTATTATCAGGTACTTTGCCTTTTTCTGAGAAGTCTTCTTCTAATGAGAATGTTCTTATTCAGGGAGTAGAGTGCGGCTTTGTTAATGTTCCTCTCCGTTCTGTAAATTTGTCATCAGACTTAGTTTCAGGACCTGTGACACTCGGAATAGTGAATTCTTTACCCGTTCAGGGCTATCATTTATTACTAGGGAACGACCTAGCTGGAGATAAGGTTGTGGTTAATCCACTTGTAACTGACAAGCCTTGTTTGGATCAGAAAGTCGATCCTATTGAAAAAGAATTCCCTGATTAATACCCAGCTTGTGCAGTTACTAGAGCTATGGCAAAGAAAGCTGTTGAGAATGATATTGATAAGGAATGTATTCCTTTAGCTGACACATGTATTGGTCAGGCTTTTGATGAGGTCACTTTCACTCCTTGTTTGCATCAATCAAAAGGTATTGATCACAGTGATTGTCACATAATTGTATAAATCTCTCTATCTATTTATTTATTTTCGTTTTTTGTGTACAACGATACCCGAGGGTGATTTTTGTATATTGTACATTATTTCCAAACAGTGAGTTCGGTTCATCCTATGCCGCACGTGCTAAGTGCTTTTGATAGGAAAACCGAATTTCACAGGCGATATAGGTTACATCATCTTTGTACAAATGCCTCACCGTAAAGTGATATATGCACATTACGGAACGTTTTGTCAGTAAGCAGTCTCCTTAGGGACTTGCATATCTTGAGCTGTAGAGGTATGTAATTTATTAATTTCTTATGTATATTATTTCTTTTGTATGTTGTAAGTTATTGCTATTGTATTACCACGTTCATTTTTGTATGCTTTGGCTTGCGTAGTATAACGCAAATATTTTTCTATTCTTGTTTGTGACTTGGCAAGAGATTTTATATTAGCAATATAATATAAAGCTGCATTTTATTAAGAAACGTTTAGTACCATATGAATCGCATTGGACACAGATTCACTTTTGAACTTGTTTAATGTTTTGTAATATTGTACCGATAATGTAATTTACATAACTTACCGTATATAACGTCATTACGTTTTATCATATATGCCTGTGTCATGAATAGTACACGGTATTAGTTGTATTTTCAGCTGACCAGGGTGACCAGAGTGAACATTAGCAGCTGTAGAGCTGACTAGAGTGACCAGGATGTAGAACTGACCAGACTGATCCGAGGGATCGTGATCGACGTGGTACCAGCTACAGAGCTAACTACAGAAGGAATTGAAAGGTGGTCGGTGACTACCTGTAATGATACTTACTTGATTGACCAGTGTGACCGGTAGCCAAGTGTAATTTTGACGGAGTGTTTTTTTGTATTACTCCATGTATGTAATCTTTTAGCCGTGGGCTAATTTTTGGGGTTTTGTTACACCCATTGTTTTGGGAGTGTATAAGATATTTTTGTATAATATCTCTCCAATCAATTCACGTTTTACTATTTGAGTAAAACAATATCTCATTTTTCACTAGTTGAGTGAATACTTCATTTTTTACTATTTGAGTAAAACACCCATTATTTTCATCGAGAGAAATTGCTGTGATTTGTTCACCTTTGTCCTATGTAAAGTCATTCATTTGTATTTATATTTTTTCCATTTTTAGGTTTCGTGCGTATTATGTTAATTTGTTCAATATTTGGACCCATACACGCACGTATCAATCATATTTATATTTTCTTATTTAAATCATACATCAATAAACATTATATTTGTATTACCATCAACAATGTTCCAAGTCCGAAATCCCAACTAGGTTATCTTGTTACAGTGATCCTCTTTTAACTACTCATTCTTTTTTCTAATCCGGGAGACAAACGACAATCACTTGTCGCCGAATAGGAAAAATATCCTGAGATCTGCTGTTTGTTTCAAAGGGCCATTAGTGAAACTGAAGTCACTGATGTACCCGTCTGTTATTTCATTAAAAATGGAATTCTTATGAGAAAATGGAGACCTCCCGTGATACCTGCTGGTGACGAGTGGTCAGTGAACTATCAAATTGTAGTTCCATGAAACTCCTCTGGCTGGTCATTTAGGGATTAATAAGACATATCACAAGATCTTGAATCATTTTTATTGGCCAGAAATCAAGTGATGTTTGTAAATACTGTAGATCTTGTCATACTTGTCAAATGGTAGGAAAACCCAATCAGAAGATACCTAAGGCTCATCTACAACCTATTCCTGCATTTGACGAACCATTTAGCAGAATAATGGTAGATTGTGTTGGTCCCTTACCTAAGACCAAGTCAGGCAACCAATATTTGTTGACCATTCTGTGTGCGTCAACAAGATTCCCAGAGGCAATTCCTTTTCAGAAAATTAAAACTAAAACAGTAGTAAAAGCGTTGATAAAGTTCTTTACTCAATTTGACCTTCCCAAATCAGTCCAATCGGATCAAGGGTCAAATTTTTTGTCTGGAATTTTCCAGCTAAGCTTGAATCTGGCATCCAGCAATTCAAGTCAAAAGTGAAATTATGGTTTGACAGACCTTCAATGGATAGAACTTTTTGAGTGTGGTAATGGAGTTCTTTCTCTCTTGCTCATTCTTCAAACTTTTCTTCAGATTAGATATGACGCCCTTACAAAGTTAAGAAGAAAATGATTGAGTTAAATTATAATAATAGTACCGGTACTCCTGGCTTGTAAATAGATTTAAAGGAGTAGCAGTATGTTGAGAGAGATAGCCAGGTTAAACATACAATTAATTTAGTTGTACTTGTCCCACTCACTGAGGATTTTTAAGTGAAAGAATGCAATCGGACTCTATTGATTTTGGAGTGACAAATCTTCGGAATTCGGAAATTATGAATATTCTGGACCAGAGACTTTCACATTTGCAACAACAAGAAAGGAATGAACTAGTTATTATTTGAATACGAGCACTTCTTTCCAGATGTTTCTACGAGGACAAACAAAATTTATCATGACGTTGAAATTGTACATTCCAGACCTATGAAACAAAACCCATACAGGAAGAACCCTCTCAAACATGAATACTTGAAAAAGGAAATTCATTATTTGTTGGAGAATGATTTCACAGATCCCAGCAAAAGTGATTGGAGTTCACCATGTCTACTTGTTCCGAAACCAGATTAAACTTTCCGTATCTGCACTGGTTATAGGAAGGTGAACAGTGTGACAAAAACAGATTCATTTCCATTGCCAAGAATCGATGACTGCATTAAGAAATTGGAAATGCCAAGTATTTCACCAAATTTGACCTTCTGAAAGGATTTTGGCAAATTCCGCTAACGGAAAGGGCAAAGGAAATTTCGGCATTCGTGACTCAAGATGGACTTTATCAATACAAAGTGATGCCGTTTTGGATTAAGGGTTCCCCAAGTACCTTTCAACGTTTGATGAATATGATGACCTATGGTCTAGATAATTGTGATACTTTTACATCGATGATATCATCATCTACAACGACACCTGGAAAGAACCTCTAGCAACAGTTCGGAAATTCTTTTGACAGACTCAATAATGCAAGTTTGAAAATACATTTATCCAAAAGTGAGTTCTGCCATGCTTGTGTAACATTTCTAGGACATTTCGTCGGACATGGACAAGTTAAACAAATAGATGCTAAGGCCAAGGCTATCTCTGAATTCCCTGTGCATGTCAGTAAAAAGCAACTGATGCGATTTTTAGGTATGGCCGGATACTATCGGAAATTTTGTTGCAATTTTTCTAATATTGCTGAACCTCTGACAAATTTATTATGCAAGAAAACCAAGTTTCATTAGTTTGAAAAATTGTAGGAGGCTTTTGACAAGTTAAAGGCCATACTTAAAAGCGCACCAGTTCTTACAGCTCGAAATTTCAGTCAATCATTTAAACCATCTGTTGATGGAAGTGATGTTGGGGTTGGAGCAGTATTGATTCAAGAAGATAGAAATGGTTTTGATCATCCAGTGTGCTATTTTTCAAAGACATTGAATAAGCACCAAAGAAATTATTCAACAATCGAGAAGGAATGTTTGGCTTTGATATCTGCATTACAATATTTTGAAGTTTACATTAGTTCAGCTCCTTCTCAGATTATTGTTCAGTGATCACAATCCCCTTACTTTCATCGATAAGATGAAAAACAAAAATCAAAGATTATTATGGTGAAGTTTGATGTTACAGGAATAGGATATTGACATCAGGCACATCAAGGGAAAATACAATTTGATAGCAGATGCACTTTCTCATGTATAGCAATATTGTTTCCTGTACACTTTGTATGGTTCATAAGAGTTCTTCTTATGTAATTATTTTACCTCATATATAATTAATCTGTGGAAAAAAAGAAAGCTTTATTATATAAATCTTTCTTTTTCTTTTATGGGGGAAGTGTTATGTATATGTAATTAAATTGTTTGTTTGTTAGTTTTAAACTTTTTTATTTTTATTTTATTCCATTACATATTATTGTAATGATAATTTTGTCTACTGGATTTGATTTTTTTTTTCTCAGAAATTCAACTCAGTTCTATTTGACCTGATAAGCAGCCAGTAGTTTGAAACATTGTATCTTTTGCTGACCTAGATTCACAACCAGTGTCAGGTTTGGTGTAAACTACCTTTTTTTATTCATTTCTAGAGTAAAAATCATTGATTTTAGCTTTGGCTATACTAGAGTACGTGATAAACGTCATGTAACATATTTACGTTGTTCTGTAGAGAAGTGATCACATGACCCCATCCGGGAATCTGTTTTACGTCTTAATTTACTGTATAGTCGTAATTTTGAGAAGAAATAGCCAGTCTTGCTTCATACCTTCGAAGCTCAAAGGTGCTTTGTTGTGACTAGTTTGAGTTGAATTTTCTATTTTTTGGAATCAGTAATTTATTTTCCCTGGAAAATACTAGTACTCGTGAGAATTTTTGGACATAGACATTTATTGAAATTATTCGGAATTCAAAAACTGAAATATTATTCTTTGTGATTCAACAAGGAACTGTTGACACGACAACACTGTGAAGGTTACGGCATACGTCATCGCCTTCCATCTTAGAATTTCATCGGGATTCGAACTGTGATTCACTTGCAACTTTTTGTTTATAGGACATATATTTTTTAGTTCTTGGATTAATTTTGGATCAGATTCATAAACCGTAAGTCCTTTTTCTCATTTTTACCTTGTTTTTCATGGGAAATAAATTACTTTTTAAAATTTACAAAGCTTGTTGGCTTCGCTTTTTTCTTGTTACTTTTGAACGAGCCTAGACACGTAACATATTATTAACCTCGTGAGAAGAAAGATTGTTATCGTAAAGAAGGAACCTTCCTGACCAGGCATCCATGCAATGTATTTATACTATTGCATCATACTCATTCAGAGCGATAAAAATTAATGATGCGGGCAAAATGGATTTTTCTACTCGTCTACTACACAGTAAACTGTGTGTTCTATTATGAGTATCATTCAAAGCACGGTTCAGTATGTGTTAATTTCACATGCAGTTGATGTTGTTGTTGTTTGTTATAGGGTTTAACGCCATTTTTCAGTACAAGATAGGCTATACATGGCGGCCAGTATAAATGGTGGAGAAAGAACCCGGGAAAACCCCGGAAAGAACCTCCGACCCACGAGAAGCTGCTGGCAAGCTTTTTCACGTACCCACATTGGCCGAACCCGAGACTCAAACCTCACGCAGGCAGAGGTGAGATGGCAGTGATCCGTAACGGTGAGCGCTTTAGACCACTCGGCTCACATGCAGTATTTGTCTGGCAACAACTGGAAGCTGCTTTATTCCTCATAAATGACAGATGTTATACTAAATGATTCGCTCAAGTGGTTATTGCTTGTTCATGGACACTAAAATTTTAATGGCAAAAATAAGAAATTATAATATTTAAATACCACAAAAATAGAAACACGTGCCCACCGCACACAAAAGTATTGAAAACCCTATTATTCTAATATCTTTTACATATGCATAAACGTACCAGATAAGCAAACAGATCTGCCATGTTAAGCGGCTCATATGTTGTTCCAAGCGTATTCCCTATAAAATTAAAATAATGAAACAACAAAAAATTATTATAAACACATATGCTCATCAAAAATTGTATGATATAATAAAAGAAAGAAACAACGAACATTATCTTCACTGTAACAAATAATAATGCGACATCACTGCAGTGAATTTCACTTATAAGCTATGAAATATGTTTAAAAATAACTGATGCTTAGGAACCTTAAGAAGTGAGTATGGACTTCTTAAAAACTCAGAATATGCATCGTTTGGAGGAAAAAAATAACCCCAAATATAGGACGACATAACAGTAAAACCTTACTGATTATTTCAGCCAACCCCTTAGTTAGCTTCCAAAATTTCAATAAAATCTTTCACTGACATACATGGATGATGTTTTTTGCTACCTAAAACTTTTAAGCCAAATCTTCCAGGATGATTGAAGTCAAGTAGTTTCCATGCCAGGATACGTATTTCTAACTTGCATACATAGAAGCCCATTGACCAAGACTGAAGTTCTCTCTTCAAAGGTCAGCATCTTCTTCATTGTCCCTAGAATACAAGATCAAAATTCTATCATCTGCACTCTGCTGTTTGCAACAATATATTGCAAGGAATGGTCTCTGTAAAGTTGCATGACCAGTGCTCTAAGATACGTCTAAATGATCGCATTTGCGACAGCAAATTTAGAATTCGCGAGTGAAAATTGCCACCGAATAACACTGCATACCTGCAACTGTGCAACCTCACAAGTGCAGAGGGTAAAACACATTTAATAACTGGAATAATCAATAAAATGGTCTCCTTACCCTATTGTAAAATGTCGCTTGGTAAGTGCTTCATTATGGATGTTGGTCTGGATAGTCAAGCACTTATAATATGATCAGACTAATCCATGTTAACAATGAGTGTTAACAGGGTTTTTTATACTCACGGCAAATCGCTCATTTTTAAAC